>CAJGYO010000455.1:0-83156 GCA_904845875.1 Miscanthus lutarioriparius | reverse complement strand
TTTTAGTGACGTCAATTGTCTCTGCTCGCCTCATGGTCATCGGGCCGACCAAGTGGGTGTTTTTCCTTTAGTGGGCAACCTTGGTGTCGCCCCTTCGCCTAAGGCTCCGCCACCGCCGCAGGAGAGCGCCTGGAGGTGGAGGTTCCGGCGATTTCTCCCGCCGATATTCCCCGGGAAGGATGCGGCGGATGTCGAGGCGGACAAAGACCTCCGAAAGCAGCCGCCTAGCTTTCCTCGCAGGAACTCTGCCCTCGCTGGTATGACCCGAGCCCCATGGGTAGAATCACCACAGATATCGTGGTTGAGCCGGACGACCCGTAGGGGAGCTTCTATTCACCCTCGAGGATGCGGTCGAGGGGGGGCGCGGAGCTCCTTCGAGCAATATCACCGGCGGGCGGTGCGCCGCCATGAACGGCAGATCGTCTGGCTTATGGACGACGATCCGCCAGCCGCCGCCTGCACGCCCCCTTTTTCTCGTGTGGTGTCATCTTGTTCTGAGTCTTTTCGCAATGTATGACCTCTGTTCTACCTATCCAGGAGCTCGAGGCCTGGTCTCTCGGGAAATCGTTGTTCCTCCATCAAGAGAGAGACGTCTGGGACTAATTTGGGCAGCAGAGGGACCTACTCGCAAACGCCAACAAGCTCCTGTCGGCGCAGAGCACGGAGGCGGAGGACCTCCGCCTTCGTTGTGCAGATATGCGGGCCGAGGCAGCCACGGCTCAGGGGCAGGTCGCTCCTTTGGAGGCACGAGTCAAGGAGCTGGAGGAGAAGGTGACCGGGTGGCCGACGAGTGGGGCACCCTTCTTTCCGGGGTTGAAGAGGCGATGGTCTCTGCCAAGTCCGTTGATGCGCAGTGGGGTGAGACAAAGGGCACCCTAGACGAGGCCCTCAAGGCGGCCGAGGCTTCCCGGGTCGATGCCTTGGCTTGGAAGGAGAAGTTCGAGGGTAAGTTCTGCCCCCTTTATTTTGTTTATTTTTCTTGCGCTCGGCCCCCTAACTCTCTGGTGTGGTACAAAGCTGGAGAAGGAGGCCTCCAAGGCGACAGAGGCGTCACGGGTCGAGGTCCAGCACTGGAAAGAGAAATCCGAGGGTAAGTCCCATAGGCCTTTGCCCCTGTTCGACTTATTCCTCTTTCGTGCTTAACCTCATCTTGCTCGTTTTGGCGCAGGGTTGGAGAAGGAGGTTTCCTGGGTGGTAGAGGCCTCTATCACAGTGCAGGCGATGCTCGAGGCCAAGATTGAGGAGCACAACGCGCTCCAGACCGTCGCCCGTACCGTCTACGAGGCTCTGGCTGTTGAGGGGGCTCAGTCGGGTAGCTCTCTCAGGAGCCACCTGGCTGTGTTGAGTGGCCAAATGCGGGAGCGACTTCGGACGGTGTTGCATACGGGCGTCAAGCGTGCCCTGGTCGTCGTCTCTTCGCACTACGCCGTCAACCTCGAGGCCGTCAGCGACGGTTACATCTTGCTTGATGATGACGAGGAGGCTGATGAGGAGGTCACCAAGCTAATGGAGGCGGCTGAGGTCCCTGGTGCGGCGCTAACCAGTCTGTTTCAAGAAGAAGTGGTTCCCCCTGCGCCCGCCGCCGACGCCGGAGATCCTGAGCCTTGACCTGGGCCAAAGGGGCCATGTAAACGAACTAAGTTATTGTCGTGTCGTGACATTTGTGGCCGTCGAGGCCTTTTAAAGTATTCTTGCGTACGCTTTTTTAATTGGTTTATATCATTTTTCCAAGCCTCTGCCTTCTGCATTGCTTCTAGACAAGGTCTGTGCAAACGATTTCCTCGAAACCTGAGCTGCCCCTACGGCAAAAGGTGGCGAGGGAGTTGCTGTAGCCCAGAGGCGTAAGCAGTCTCACGACTCGGCCGGCCTCTTGCACTCGAGGCGCGGTTTCGGTCCTTAGATTTTTACACACGGCCTGTCAGAGTACGCAAGAGAGTTTGGCGTGGAAATTTATTTGAAAAATGATTTAAAAATAGTGCCTGGGACTAAGGGGGCTCCCCCTGATTCTAGCCCTCGAGGGGGGCTTGGCTCTGTAGAGGCAGAACCAAGTCTCCCTTATAACGTTATTTCTACGTCGGTTCCCCGTCGAGGGGGGAGTTTTCTCGAAAAATTAGAATAACTAAAGGACGCTTCTTTAATATATTTCGAGAAACAATATATACAATGCTTGGAGGTTTAAGGGTAGAAATGACATAGCTGTTCTATGTTCCAAGCGTTGGTGAAGATTTCTCCCTTCTCGTTGGCCAGCTTGTAGGTCCTAGGTTTTAGCATTTGGGCGATGATGTACGGTCCTTCCCATGGCGGGGTCAGCTTGTGGCGGCCCTTGTTGCTTTGCCTCAGTCTCAGCACCAGGTCGCCCACCTTCAGGTCTCGGCTTCGGATGCGCCAGGCTTGATAGCATCGTAGGGCTTGTTGGTACTTGGCTGAATGTAGCAGCGCAATGTCTCGGGCTTCCTCTAGTTGGTCGAGAGCGTCCTCGCGGGTAGTGCGGTTGCTTTGCTCGTTGTAAGCCTGCAGCCTTGGGGAGCCATACTCCAAGTCAGTGGGGAGGATGGCCTTGGCTCCATAGACCAGGAAGAACGGCGTGAACCCCATGGCTTGGCTTGGTGTATACCTTAGGCTCCAGATGACCGATGGGAGTTTGACCAGCCATTTCTTGCCGAATTTCATCAACCGGTTGTATATCCTTGGCTTGAGGCCCTGAAGAATCATGCAGTTGGCACGTTCTACTTGGTCATTTGTCCTTGGGTGTCCTACAGCTGACCAGGGCACACAGATGTGGTGGTCGTCGTAGAATGTCAGGAATTTACGACCGGTGAACTGTGTCCCGTTGTCGGTGATGATGGTGTTCGGAACCCCGAACCTGTGGACGATGTCCGTGAAGAACAGCACCCCTTGCTCGGATTTGATTTGACTGATCGGTCGAGCCTCGATCCACTTGGAGAACTTGTCAAGAGCTACCAACAAGTGGGTATAGCCCCCGGGGGCTTTCTGCAGAGGCCCAACCATGTCCAGTCCCCACACGGTGAACGGCCATGTGATGGGGATGGTTTGGAGGGCTTGAGTCCGGAGGTGTGTCTGCCACGCATAGTACTGACATCCCTCGCAGGAGCGTACCAGCTTGGTGGCGTCGGCAACTGCCGTTGGCCAGTAGAACCCTTGGCGGAAGGCGTTTCCAACGAGCGTCCGAGGTGCAGCATGGTGTCCGCAGGCTCATGCATGCAAGTCCCAAAGCAGGGCTTGGCCTTCCCTGGTGGCGATGCATCATTGGAGGACGCCAGATGGGCTTCGTTTGTACAACTCGTCGTTGCTGACGATGTAAGTTTTGTCTCGTCGCGCCAGCCGTTGGGCCTCGGCTCTATCCGCAGGAAGCACTCCTTGAGTGAGGCGATCAAGGAGGGGGACTCGCCAGTCCGCCCCTCGGTCGGCCTCGGGAGGCTCTGCATTGATTTCCATGGCCTCGGGCTCGGCCACCGGGGTCTCGGCAACAGAGGGGGCCTTGGGCCCTGTGGGTGGCTCGTCCGGTGGGCCTTCTTGTGTTGCCAAGGCATAGTCCACCGAGGGCTTGTGCAAGTCTCTGGCGAATATGTTTGGGGGGACCGAGGCCCGTGCCGATGCCATTTTCGCCAGTTCGTCCGCGGCCTCGTTGAACTTACGCGCAATGTGGTTGAGTTCGAGACCGTCAAATTTATCTTCAAGGCGATGTACCAGTTTGCAGTACGCCTCCATTTTGGGGTCATGACAATTCGAGTCCTTCATGACCTGGTCGATGACGAGCTACGAATCGCCCCGTACGTCGAGACGCCGCACTCCAAGTTCGATGGCGATCTACAAGCCATTGGCAAGAGCTTCGTACTCGGCTGCGTTGTTGGAGGTGGCGAAGTGGAGCCGAATTATGTAATGCACATGCACTCCGAGGGGGGAGATGAAAAGCAGACCCACGCCTGCCCCGGCCTTCATCAGAGACCCATCAAAGTACATGGTCCAGCATTCTAATTGGATTTGAGCAGGTGGCAGCTGGGTGTCGGTCCACTCAGCCACAAAATCGACTAAGACCTGGGATTTAATTGCTTTCCGAGGCACAAAACATAGGGCCTCCCCCATGAGTTCGACAACCCACTTGGCTATTCTACCCGAGGCTTCCCGGTTTTGGATTATCTCCCCTAGAGGGAAGGAGGACACCACGGTCACCGGGTAGGATTCGAAGTAGTGACGCAGCTTGCGCCGAGCCAAGACTATGGCATAGACCAGCTTCTGGATATGGGGGTAGCGTGTCTTAGTTTCGGAGAGTACTTCGCTAATGAAGTAAACGGGTCATTAGATAGAGAGAGCATGCCCCTCTTCTTGCCTCTCGACTACTACTATCGCACTGACCACCTGGGTCATTGCGACGACGTAGAGTAAGAGGGCCTCGCCCTCAGTTGGTGGTACCAGGACAGGGGGGGTTGGTGAGTAATGCCTTGAGCTTGGTGAGGGCCTCCTCGGCCTCAGGGGTCCAGGAAAAGCGTTCAGATTTTCTCAAGAGACGGTACAGAGGTAAGCCTTTTTCGCCAAGGTGTGAGACGAAGCGACTCAGGGCCGAAAGACATCCCGTAACTCTCTGTACTCCCTTGAGGTCCCGGATCGGCCCCATGTTGGTCACGGCCGAGTTCTTCTCTGGGTTGGCCTCGATGCCACGTTTTGAGACTATGAATCCCAAGAGCATGCCTCGGGGGACCCCGAAGACACACTTCTTGGGGTTAAGCTTGATGCCCTTCTCCCTCAGGCATTTGAAGGCGATCTCCAAGTCATTGACGAGGTTACTGGCCTTTCTAGACTTGACTACGATGTCGTCCACATAGGCCTCGACAGTTTGCCCGATGTGCTTGCCGAAGACTTGGGTCATGCACCGTTGGTACGTGGCCCCTGCATTTCTGAGACTAAATGGCATAGTTCTATAGCAGTACATGCCGAATGGGGTGATGAAAGAAGTCACGAGCTGGTCGGACTCTTTCATCTTGATTTGATGGTAACCAGAATACGCATCAAGGAAGGATAAGGTCTCGCATCCTGCAGTGGAGTCAACGATTTGATCAATCCGAGGCAACGGGAATGGAACCTTTGGACATGCTTTATTTAAACCGGTGTAGTCTACACACATTCTCCATTTTCCATTTTTCTTCCTAACTAATATAGGATTGGCTAACCACTCTAGATGGAATACTTTCTTGATGAATCCGACCGCCAAGAGCTTCTGCACCTCCACACCGATGGCCCTGCGCTTCTCCTCGTCGAATCCGCGCAGGCGTTGCTTCACTGGTCTGGAGCCGGTCCGGACATCCAAGGCGTGCTCGGCGACCTCCCTTGGTATGCCCGGCATGTCCGACGGGCTCCATGCGAACATATCGACATTCGTGCGGAGGAAGTCGATGAGCATGGCTTCCTATTTGCTGTCGAGGGTGGCGCTGACCCTCAACGTTCTGCCGTTGGAGCAGTTGGGGTCGACCGGGACGAGCTTGGCAGTCTCTGCGGGCTCGAAAGTCCCGGCGCGGCGCTTGGAGTCGGGTACTTCGCTACCGAGTAGGTCGAGGTTGACGATGAGTGCCTCGGCCTCCACGATAGCCTCTGCGTATTCGATGCATTCGACGTCGCAGTCGTATGCATGCTCGTATGTGGACTTGATGGTGATGACGCCGTTGGGGCCCGGCATTTTGAGCTTGAGGTAGGTGTAGTTCGGGACCGCCATGAACTTGGCGTAGCACGGGCGCCCTAGAATGGCGTGGTAGGTTCCCTTGAATCCAACCACTTCGAAGGTGAGGATCTCTTTGCAGTAGTTGGAGGGAGTGCCGAAGCAGACCGGCAAATAAATGCGTCCGAGGGGTCGCGCACGCTTCCCTGGCATGACGCCGTGGAAGGGTGCGGCACCCCCTCGGAGCATCGACTGGTCGAGCTCTAGGAGCTCCATGGTGTTGGCGTATAGGATGTTGAGGCCGCTACCTCCGTCCATCAGCACTTTGGTGAGCCAGGTGTTGCCGATAATCGGGTCGACGACGAGCGGGTATTGCCCGGGGTTTGGGACATAGTCGGGGTGGTCTTCCCGATCGAAGGTGATCGCCTCCCGAGACTAGTTAACGTACTGGGGAGTAGCTATCTCAACCAAGAAGACCTCCCGGTGTTCCCTCTTTCGTTGACGCGCCGTGAGGCACGCTGAAGGCCCGCCGAAGATCATGAAAGCGGTGTGCACCTCAGGGAACCCGTCGTCCTTGTCGTTGTCTCTGTCGCCAGCACCCTTCTTCCTAGCGTCGTCGTCGGGAAGTCCGAGCTTGGCATAGTAGCATCAGAGCATGGTGCATTCTTCGAGGGTGTGCTTCACCGGGCCTTGGTGGTAAGGGCACGGCTTCTTGAGCATATCGTCGAATAGTCCAGGGCCACTGGAGGGGCCTCGGGGATTCAAGCGATCCGCGGCTGCGACGAAATCGGCCTCGAGGGCCTCCTGCTTCTCCTGGCGTCCTTTTTTCTTTTTCTTGGAGAAACGGGAGGCCAAGGCCCCAGAGGCCTCGTCCCTCCGCTTCCCCTTTGCTTCGCTGTTGGGGAAGATGGCCCCGATAGCTTCTTCGCCCAAGGCGAAGTTGGTGGCGATGTCGAGGAGCGCGGCCGCCGAGGTTGGTACGTTCTGGCCTAGCTCTTGGACCAGGTCTCGGCAGGAGGTGCCGGAGAGAAAAGCCTGGACAACTTCCGAGTCGCCGACGCTGGGCAACTCAGTGCGCTGCTTGGAAAAGCGCCGGACGAAGTCTCGGAGAGACTCGTCTGGCTTCTGGCGACAACTCTTGAGGTCCCAGGAGTTTCCGGGGCGCACGTACGTGCCCTGGAAATTTCCGACGAAGACCTTAACCAAGTCGCGCCAGTTGTGAATCTATGAGGGAGGGAGGTGTTCGAGCCAGGCTCGCGTCGAGTCTGACAGGAACAAGGGGAGGTTACGGATGGTGAGCAGGTCATCGTTCGCGCCACCTAGCTGACAAGCCAAGCGGTAATCGGCCAGCCACAGCTCGGGGTTGGTCTCGCCACTGTATTTCGCGAGATTGGCCGGTTGCCAAAACCGGGCAGGGAATGGAGCGCTGCGGATGGCCTTGCTGAAGACTCTAGGGCCAGGCGGCCTAGGAGAAGGACTGCGGTCCTCCCCGCTGTCGTAGCGGCCACCTCGGTGTGGCTGGTAGCCTCAGGCGAGCCCATTGTTGTCGTGGCGCCGTCGCCTGCTGACCACATCGTGGTCCTCTTGTGCCTCATGTCGGTCGCTGAGGCGGTCGTGGACTGAGGGGGCCTTGAGGTGATCGTGCACTGAAGGCTGCTTCGAGGTTTTCTCACGTCGCTGAGATGCGGAGCTTTCGGCCTGCTGTACTGCGGCGGTTTCGAGAAGGTCTCGGAGCGCGCCGCGGACCCGTCGCCCCTCCGTGGTAGAGGGCTCAGGCATCACTCGGACTAGCATCGCCGCCACCGCGATGTTCTGGCTAGCGCGATTGAAGATTGGGGTTGCTCACTTGCTTCGTCGTTGTTGATGCGGCGGTGCACGTCGTGGGCCCTCTGCCGGGCCCCACCGCCATCACCGCGACCTTGCTGCTCCTGCTCGAGAGTGTCTCAGAGCTGCTGCAGCAGGAGTCGATCTTGGTCGACTTTTGCCTGGAGCTCACGGAGCTGCTCCAGGTCTAGGCGTTGGAGATCCTCGGGGGCGACGTTCACGTTCCGCGCCACCCGGAGCTCGACGAGCGGGGGCATGGCGTGGCCCGCCCCTTGGTGGGGCAGGGACCGGTTGCCTACCCTCTCACCCTCATTACTTGCCCCTAGCATTCTGAGCCCGACGTGGAAACACTCTCGAGTGGGATCATAAGTGCTTTCATCATCGGAGTCGGAGTAGCCGAAGCAGTAGTCGCTTGTGGTCAAGAAGCGGCGCATAGCCTCGGGGTCACGAAGCCCAGAGAAGTCCGCTCCGGCCCATGCCTCGTCCTCCTCCGAGGAGTCAGTGTGGGTGTGAGTCAAGATTGTGGTGGAGAAGTCGAGGGCGAATCGTTGGTGGTGTTCTGAGGGTTCCGCGTGCACGGAGGCGTAAGCGAAAGCGTAGGCGGCGGCGATGTTTTTCAGCCCGAAGGGATACGGGGATGGTGCCACCGCTGGGCTACGTTCCGCCTGAGTTGATTCCTCAGGATGTGGCGGGGCCGAGCTTGACGACGGGACATCGCTGCGTGCTACCGGCGTCTTTCCCCTGCCCAGGCTTAGGCTAGACGGGTCCCCAGCCAGGGATTCTGTACCAACAGCAGGGCATGGGATGTCGGCGGAGTGCGGCGCGTAGCTCTGAGCTCGCGTGGCATTGGAGTAGTCCCGCTCGCGTCGTGCCTGGCGAGCGTGATGAGAGCGGCGGCCCAGGCGCCGCCTGCGCCTGGGCTGCCGATGCGTGACATCATCGCCGGCCGGTGGGGCTCTGGGTGTGAGGAGTACCATATCGTACTCACATCCTAGAGACATGAATTCTAGGCTCCCAAACCAGACCACCGTGCTGAGACATAGTGGGCGTATGGGGTCAGCCATCTGGAACTTGTTGGGACGATCACGATAACACGCAGAGGCCCCTACCTGGCGCGCCAACTGTCGGTGTTTTGGACCGAGGGGTCCTCAACCAACTAGTAAAAGTGAACTGCGTGCCCCTAATCCTGGATGGTGATGCAAAGAGACACAAGGTTTATACTGGTTCAGGCAATTGGTGCCCTACGTCCAGTCTGAGAGATCGGTCTTGTATTTCTTGCACCGAAGTGCTTGTAGTAGGGGGTTACAAGCTGGGTGAGAGAGGGAGCTAGTCCCAGTTCTCGGCGTGGGACGGTGCGAGGTGCTTGAGACGCTGCTCTCAAGCAGCCCGAGAGCGTGGGTGTTACATGATGTGTCTAGGGCGAGTATGGGAGCGTGGTTCTATCGTATGTCCTTCTCCTCCCCCGAGCTATCCCTAGCTACTTCCTTTTATAACCGCAAGGAAGGAGCCAGTAGTACATGAGTGAGCTACACGTGGAGCCTACTATAGTTTAGTCCTATAGCAGCATGGCGTTGGGAATGGAGATCTGTACTTGTCTGGCACGCCGTGCTAGTCAGGTTTGAAGTGGTTGAGGTCGTGGGAGTCCTTGTAGACGTCTAGTCAGTATGACTTCCATGACTAGAGACATGTCGTGCTTTGGTGGACTCTTGGCCAGGTGGAGTGCCGAGGCCTGGCGGGTTGTAGCTAACCGCGCCGAGGCCTGATTTGCCGAGGCCCTGGCGGGTGTTTGTAGCTGACCGCGCCGAGGCCTGATTTGCCGAGGCCCTGGCGGGAGCAGTTGGGCCTATGCACTGATTCCGAGGCTATAGTGACCTGGTTTAGGTGCAAAAGTGCTGGGCATGGTAAAAAAAGGAGATTTGACCGTTGTCCCATCGCTCCTGTTGCTATACCCTGTCGGTCGTGGCTGACGTAGCGGGTGCATTCAGGCGCATTAAATGGATGGGACAGCCTGCTAGGGGGATGGTTGAGGTGGAGGAGATGAGGATGCGGGACGAGCCTGGCCTCGGCCGAGGCGGAGAAAGAACAGTACGTCCGAGGCCCTGCCGGGGGGTCTTGGACGAGGCGGAGAACGAGCAGCTGGGCTCTTCTGCTGTTGCTGAGACTACAGGGACCTGGACTTGACCTTCCACGCCACTTTGTCCTTAGCGCAGGGGTTAGGTAGCACAAGGCAGTATGGGTGTCCGTAAGGAGCACAGTGATGAGCACAGTGGCAGGTAACCCCTGCTGTGCCCGGTCCCCTGTCCCGTCGGTCATTCTGCCCGCACTGTACCCGCGTGCGGCTGACGTTTGTGGGAGTGGTTAGGCGCATTAACCCGGACGTGACATTTTGTTAGAGGAGTTCGGTCGGGACGGAGGTAACGAGGTTGTTTGCCGAGCCCAGCCTCGAGCGAATCAGAGAATTGGGATCCCGTCAGAGGCCTTTCGGGGCGGGGCCTCGGCGAGAGGGCCTCGGCGGGGCGGGGAGCTTTTGGCCTTTCGCATGAGGCTTCGGCAAAAGGCCTCGGGCGAATCGGAGAAATCTGCTGAGACCTTGCGGTAGTCTTTCGGCTTTGATTTTTGCAAGGTTTAAGCAATATTTTTGGTTTCTTGCTTAGGGTACCCCTTCTTGCGGTATCCGACAGAACTAGTTTGCAAGGAATATAAGGGAGTGAGTAGGGTAATTATACCAGCGTGTCGAGGAATGAACCAATCACAATATGAATGCCAATTCAATCACCCGGAGAATTCCAAACACAATGGACACCAAGATTTTTCTCCCGAGATTCATGTGTTTTTCAGCACGCTAGTCCCCATTGTGTCGACCAACACTTGGTGGTTCGGCGGCTAATAGGTGTTTCACAAACCAAGCCCACCACAAGGGCACAGCAAGAACCTACCCACAATTAAGGTAACTCAATGACATGAGCAATCCACTAGAGTTACATTTCGGCGCTCCGCCAGGGAAGGCACAAGACCCCTCATAAGCAACCGATCGGACCTGGAGACAATCACCAACTCCGCTCAACGATCCTCCAATCACCGGGCCATCTAGGTGTTGGCAAACACCAAGAGTAACAAGATCATGACCAACCCAAAGCTCCCACCTAGTGCCACAAGATGATGCAACTCAATGCAATGCACTAGAGGCTCACCAATCTCACTCAAATGATGAAAATAAGTGTGCAAGTGGGTGGATTGTGTTTGCTCAGATCCCAAAGGGTGTGCACAAGTGTATGCGATTCCAAGAGTGGCCATGGCCGGCCACCACCTCTATTTATAGCCACACAAGCAAATAGAGCCGTTATACCCCTTGGGCTGCTGTCTATGAGGGCATCAGATAGGTCGGTGTGGCACCGGATGAGGGGTGACGGTGCCCTCCAATGGTCGAATTCCAACGGCTAGAAACTAGTCGTTGGTCATCGGATAGGGGTGGCGGTGGCACTGCCCTAGGGGTGGCAGTGACCAACCTAGCTGAGCCCCTGAAAACCAAGTCTCTAAAGAAAACAGGCGGTGCACCACCGTGCCAGTGGTGGTGACTAGGGCGGTGCCCCTCGGCCCAAACTCTAGTTTCGCCAGCCTCGGGTGAAAAGAGGCGGTGGCACTGGACAAGGGGTGGCGGTACACCACTATGCCAATGACAGTGAACACAGCCACATCCGGTGACCACCCTAGTGTTGTTGCTTAGACCCACATCCAGGAGGGCACCGTCCTAGGGGTGGTTGTGCATCGGACAAGGGGTGGCGGTGCCACCCAGAAACCTCCACTTTCTCTCCAAGTTGCAAACCTTGTCTCGTTTTGATCCACGACAACTTGAGCGACTTCTCGCAAGCGATGCTAACTCTCAAAGTATTTTCTCAAAACATGTTAGAGCCACGTTAGCATTTCTCAAAAACATTTTCAATAAATATTTTTGCTTGCTCTCTAATAGCGCACTAGGCCTAAATGCAATGCATGAAGTCCAACACCTAGTGACACTAGATGACCAAATTATCTAGTAGAGAAGCCCTCTTGATAGTATAGCCATCTATCCTAAATGTGATCACACTCTCTATAGTGTCTTGATCATTAAAACAAAATCCCTATATGTACCTTGGCCTTGAGCTCCATAGGGTTTTGTTTTTTTCTTTCTTCTTTTCCAAGTAGAGCACTTGATCATCATCACATGTGGCCATCTCATCATCTCATGTGGTCATCATCTAGCTCCACCACTTGGTTTAGGACCATCCTCTCTTGTCTACACACTTAGCACAAGGATTAGTCCCTAGGTTTCATCAATTATCCAAAACTAAACTAGGGCTTTCAATCTCTCTCTTTTTGATAATTGATGACAACCTTTTCATAAAGATATTCAATAAAATCTTTTTAAATTCATGTTGCTTGCCTAAGCATTTTACCATGTGTAAAAGATATGGACAAGTTTCATAAATCCAAATCGGTAGCATTAGCTCCCCCTACATATGTGCTAAGAGTTTGGATTTGAAAGCTTGCACATATGCATAGATTAGAAATGTGGGGAAGTAATATCTATCAAATGATGCTACGGTGTAAAGAATGGACCTTTGAAGCGTGATACCAATCAGAGTTGCCATTTGAACACCATCCTTAGCACCATGGTTTGCTAGATACCACTTGAAAAGCAAAGACAAACTAGATACCTCATGAGATCAACATTAGAAGTAAGATTCTAGTACCACTTATGAAAACAATTCAAGTGTCTAGCTATCCTATGCATGCTAGTTTTTCATTTCATTATTCAATTCGTTAACTAGCATACACCACACAAGCAAGGATTTGAATTTAAAAACTTGTGCCATGCAAGCAAACATATGTGATGTATATACAAATGCAACATACAAGTTTATAAGCTTGCTCCCCCTACATGTGTGCTTCAAATTTTAATTGATCCCCTTCTTTTAGGATATCTCTCCCTATCTTATCTATCTTTGTTTTCCCCCCTTTTGCAATATCTTTGGGAATTTCTCTCCCCCTTTGTCATCGATGACCACAAAAGGTGAGCTCAAAATTTTAGATAGGTTGTGTGAAACCATGTTATCTGAGGATTATTTTCCCAAATTTGGTTCAATCTAGATTACTTGTAAAAGATATTTAACTCGGTTTGATCTAAGGACAAGCTTCTTCATAACTCAAAATAAGGTTTATCTTGACCATATTGAGTTAAACACTTATAGCTCATTTTCTAGATCAAACACTAGGTTCATAAGCCCACAAACATGTCATATGCTACCACTAGATCATTACAGGCATAGAAGCAATAGTGGTACCATACAAGCATCAAATTCATTTGATTTTCATGAATAAGCCTATAAGATATGAGGAATTACTAGATGCACTAAACAAGTACTTAGCATAGGATGAATGACATGTTAATCAATTTTACCTTGCTTTGCTCGAATGAGAGGCATGACATATAAGTAGGGGTGCATCAACACATATTTGAGAAGTCAAGTATGTTCAATTCATTCCTTAGCTTGCAAAACCTCTTCTCATTAAGTGGCTTGGTGAATATGTTGGCAAGTTGATCATCGGTGCTGTCACACCCCAAAATTTTAGATTTTGGGTTGTGCATAGAAAACAAAAATTAAAATAAATGTTTTTTTATTTGGATAAATTTTTCAAGTTTAGTTTAAGTTAGCGTCAATTAGTTATAGGAAAAATGTGAATCTTCAAACTTTTCTAAATTAATTTGACGGGATATTGCTTGATGTGATGTTTGCTTGTTGTTTCTTTCGGTGTGAGAGTGAGCAAAGTGTTTAAAATGCGTTTAGTAGGTCGATCTTCCTTCTTCGGCACATCTTTATCATTTTCTGCAATCAAATTCCTTGTTTCTCAGCTCAAGCTTTCGTTCGGAGCCTCTCAAAAACTTTTTTTTAACCCAAATCACTCCTTTCAGATTCTCGTCCGTCAATCAATCTCTACAAGCTTATCGAGAAAATTTTCCGGCTTTTCCTAGAACTTGTTCTCACTTTTCTACAAGCATAATCTAATTTTTTTATGCTCCAAAATATATTTTCAAGGGCTCTAAATACTTTATTTGGGCTCCTCATGTTTCAAAATATCTCTGAGAAATTTTCCCAAATTTTCAGAGCTTTCAGAGTATTTTTCGCAGGTTAAATAATAATTCTGGACTTTTCTAGAATTATTTTATTCGCAAAATTAATTAGTTTCAAAAATAATAAAATATCTCCTTTTTCCACCAAAGCTCGTGTGCAATAAACCTAATAAATCTGAAATGCCTATGCATTTAATTACTAACGGACTTTAATGATTAATTAGGCCCATTAGTGAAGGTGGAGGGTGCAACATCAATTAGTAACGTATTGCTAATTAATGTAGTTATGGGAAGTTCTCCTTCCTATATATATATATATATATATATGTAACAACCCCTTAGACAAAGCACACCAAAACTACCGTAAGGGGAGCCCTAGTTTAGGAAATCCCTCATGTAGTAAAATAGAAATTTCTCTCTTCTTGTCACCGTCGGCCTACTCTAACGACTCCTCAAAGTAGCTCTTTCCGACCACAGAGCATCTCCGCCGAAGACCACCACCACAGAGGTTCTTCTCATCGTCCTCTACATCGTGGTATTCTCCTTTTAAAAATCCATCATCGTATGACTAATTCCCTTGCTTTTCTTTTCCGACGGGTTTTCTGGCGAGCTTCTCCATTGGTGCTCTCCGTTCTTCTCTGTTGATCGCAACCGGCAGCGTGGTGTCCGTGAAGAACGCCTCCGCATCTCTCTGCCACCAGCGCCGCCGACGTTTTGCGCCTCGGCCACCTTTCGTGCGCCTCTATGCAGTGTAGCAGCCACCTCCGTTGGAGCGGGCGGCTCATTGCAAAGGCCACCCTAGTCTCAGCCTCGCCTAGCCCCCTGCAGCGAAGCTCCCTCCCTCTTGATCGTGATGAAGATGGAGGAAGAAGACAACATATTTACAAGTTTACCGCCGGTCTGTACGACCTGCACAAGTAGAAAGGTGTTGTATTTACTGTTCTGCCACTTGTTCGTAATCTCCGCTATTTGATCATCCTAATTCCAATTCGGTTCATTCAAGTTACATTAGTTTTGTATTGTCGCGCTCTACGCAGCAGTACTAATGTTTTTCATGTCACATGTTTTTAGTATATAATTAAATAATTAATTTAATTAGTCTATACACAGTTAGTTTTATAATTAAAAAAACAATGTAAGTAAACTTTGGTCTTTCATAAGCAAATGTTAATTGGATTAATGTTAACTTATATGTTTCAAATTGTAATATACCTGGATTAAACACGTTCCATGTACAAATTCGTGTTAGAGGCTCACATGCTTTTCCCTTTTACGTTGTTAAAGTTTGAATGGATTAAATAATACACACATATTTATAATTAAAATATGATTAGTTTAACTCATCTTTCTAAATTAGATATATAATTTGACTAATATGAACTAGTAGTTTCAAATGATTTTGTTTACTTAAAATAAATCAAGCATGTAGGCTTTTCTTTTCTTTTATAATATAAAACTCCCAATGGTCATTTTCATTTTAACCGTAGACTCGTTCTTGGTGTTTTGTAATCTTGTGAACGTAGAACTAGCTCTCTTTTAATAGGTTGTTTTCCTAGGTGGTGTGCTGTTCTTAGTTTGTTCGTTTGTATGCTTGTATGTTTGTGTATGTGCCTGGTGTTTGCTACGAGTAGAAGTGAACCGTCCGTAAGCGCTGGAGACTCAAAGTTGAAGATGAAGGCTGAAGAATCTGAGTAACTATACATTGAGTGGAAAGCAAGAATAAAAGGCAAGTGTAGTATGGGATCATCCTTGTTGTCCTATTCACTTTAATAACAACTTAATCATACGCATGTCTACCTTGGCAACCGTAGTAAATTTCCTAGTTGTTTGATATCTTGGATTCCTTGTCACCCGTGGGATATTGCATTGGGTAGTGATGCTAGTGCTCAACTAAAACCATGATCTTATAACATGACTAATAGTATATGCAATAAATGTTAAAATATTTTTTAGCAATTTGGCTTAAGAGGGCTAGAGCATTGGATTTTATGGTGATCTAGATTCCTCTCCCTAAGGACTTATCTGTAAGTGGTCACCGGGACTTACAGTACAACTATGAGGGCCACATGGCTCTGGCTTTAGTCAAGTATGAGGACCTTTTCTAGCTTGTTAGTGGTTACCCGAAAGGGCACAAAAGGGGCTTAACACGATGGGTATGGGACAACCTCTGTTCCTATGTGTATAGCCGTAAAGGAATTGTGCCATTCGAAAGGGAGGTTCCTACATCTGCTTGCCAATTGAAAACCTAGCGGCCCTAAATTGTTAGACGAACCTTTGAAAGACTTCATAGTGAATCCTGCATGCTCACCTTGGAAGTGTTTTGGGAGTTATAAACCCGGGCATATGAGTAACCATGACTCATAGTGAAAGTGTACAACCTCTGCATGGTGTAAAACTGGTATATCAGCCGTGCTCATGATCACAAGCGGGCTTGGAACTCTTACGGAATAGATGATCATTAATGGTTAATTGTTTATGCTATTCATTATTCATGTTTACCTGATCATGTGTTTACATGGGCTTATGATAAATTTGATGCTACTCAATTGCTTAAAAATGTGACTCACTAGAAGCTAACCGTAGTAAACCAGTGTCAACCTTTTGAGCCTTATGAACCCCATGTTATATTTGATGAGTACGACATGTGCTCACCCTTGCTATTTCCCCCACTCCTTAGTCTGTAATAAAGTTGCTCATAGTCTGTAGTAAAGTTGCTCAGAGGATTGATGAGGACACAAAGGAGTTCTCAAAAGATTGATAGGAGTGCTAGGCTTGTGTTACCCCTAGTCAGTCGTCCCTGTGAAGAATAGAGCCTGAAGATTAGTTACCGTTCAGTGATACTCTGATGTAAGTGCCAATATAGCTATGTATATGTTATTTAATGACATTGTTTCTGATACTATTTATTCTATGGTTATATGTGTGGACTTCCTGGGCATACATATGGCGAACCTGGTTTTGTCTTTAAAACTGGGTGTGATAGGTGCCCACACTCTCAATGCAAATGTCCCCTATTGTTGATGATCTCTAATGAAATGGTGACAGACATCTATGTGCTTTGTTCTTGCATGTTGAACCGGGTTGTTGGTGAGCTTGATTACACTCTCATTGTCACATAACAATGGCACTTGTTTGAACTTGATTCCAAAATCATTCAAAGTGGCATTCATCCAAAGTAATTGAGCACAACAACTACCGGCCAAAATGTACTCCGCTTCGATGGTTGTAAGTGCCACAGTATTTTGCTTCTTTGATGACCAAGATATAAGCTATCTTCCCAATAACTGACATGTGCCCGAAGTGCTCTTCCAGTAACACCCCTGGTGTTATCGCCTTCGTTAGCTCAGAGGTCAAGGCCTAATAAATCCCTGTGAATACGTTTTCCAGTGTGTGACTCGCTTTCGTGAATAAAGGAACCAATTAAGTGTTACCGATCCACTTGTCTTGGGCTTAAAAGTTTTGAATAATCCTGTGAACAAAGGTTGTTTAGGGTATGTTTTGGAAAAAGTGTGAAGAAAGTGCTTAAAAATGTCTGATAGTAATTCTAGCGAATAAATACTGAATGGCTTGTTTTCTTTGATTAAGCCTGGAAAGCAATTTTTATAAACAAACACAAAATATAGATTGTATTTAGTACTTAAATGAAAATTGAAGTACAAGTTTAGTAGATAAAAATGCAGCTTTTGTTTTGGTGAATAGATGTTGTTCAATAGTATTTTTGATAGCTCAAAAATGAAATCTGAAATTAAAATTAGATCTTTCCGATGAATCGGGAGGAAGTTGAACTTGTGATTTAAGTTCCATTTTTGGCAAACTATATTGAGCAAACTAATAACGTAGTGTTTAAATATTTTGTTCCTGCGGTTTAGTATAAAGTATAGACTTTCGCATGGAGTATTTCTGGGTTGCAGTCAACAAGGTTTAGGCCTTTTAAAAATTGTGGGAAAAGTGTTCATGGTTGATGAGTTCAAACTGGACTCTTGCCCTTCTAAGTCTAAGAAGGGAGTAGACAATGCCATTTTGGCATTTAAGTTCTAACTAAAATGCTTAAACACTAGCTTCATGTTTCATATTGTTGGTTGCCTCTAAGTGAGTACTTTAGCATAGTGTAGTTCACGGATGAGTTGGAGTTGGCGTGGCATCGCAAAAATTGCCCTAACTTCACTAAAACGCGCTGTCGGTTTTGTTTCGGGCTTCGATCATGAACTGGCGTTCAGCGTGACAAACTCATGTTGGCACCTCCCTATCTTCCTCTCTGGTCGGTCTTTGGACATGAGGTTTGCTTCGCCAGCTTGGTGTTAGTATTGACTTTGGGTTCATGGAATTGGTTGAGCCTTTATCGAGTTAGTAAGTAGTTTTTGGCCCGCTTTAATAAGCATGTGTGTCACCATTTCGGCTGTTTGGCACGGTCGCCTTATGCGTGTGTGCAGCTGGCGCCAGGCTCAGCCTAGGGCTGGTTGCAGCCTTTCCTTGCATGCTAGTGCCGCATGCCGGGACAACATCGCGACGTGCCTCTCACCTTGCCTTGCCCTCTTGCTGTCCAAGCCGCACCGAGCTGTTGTGCCGTGCACAAGGCTGAGGCGAGGCTACGGCTGCCGTCGCTCGGTCATCGTGGTGTTTTCCCCCGCCCTCCGATTCACCTCGATTGTTGTAGCGCTCGCCCTCCGCCACTCGACCCACCTACCACGCCTTGATCTCGACGCCATTGTGTGGCCTGCCGCGTCGCGACGCCGCACTGCTGCTTGCACATGGCCACGCGCGGGCACACCTTTATGGCTCCATCCTAGCACTAACTGACGTGCCTCCTGCCTCTCACTTGTGCAGTCATGTCCCTACGCCGTTATGGCCTTATAGGGTCTTGGCCGGGCCGCTTAAGCCATCGTCACTCTCCGCAATGTGACAGTGGCAATGCACCCTTCCCTCTTCCTTCATAATCACTAGCTCATGGCTTCTTAGCCCAATTCCTTGTGCCAATGAGTAGCATGGGAAGTTAGTTAGACACCCCATTCTCGTCGGGCCCAGCTGTGGTCTATCTACGGTCAATTTTGGTTTCTCCTCGTTGTCGGTCATGTGCGCCGCCGTGATCAGAGGGTTGAGGGTAAGGCCCGTAGGAATGGCATCAGTTCAATTGCTTGTAACCCCAAACTTGCCTTGACTCCCTCCATCCGGTGCTCATGCTATTTTGGCTAGGGTGCTCGTCGATGGTGTGGTGACACATCAATGTTCATCATGAAGCGCCGCAGCCCCGCTCGGTCGCACATGGCCAGCTCTGCTCTGGCCGCCTCTGACCGAGCCATCACCTTGGACAAGCTTGTTGTAAGCTCCTTATGCTCACCCGCTCACCCGTTAGTCTTCTAGCTGCTCTAGCTCGTCGGAATAGTGACGCCACCGCTGTGGATAGCCGCTCACCGCTGCAATTCACACCAGTGCGCCTTCGAGTCCCTAGCCACCACCTATCCTTGCGCATTTAGCAGTAGATTGTGGTCGGCCCCTTACTTCCATCGTAGCGAGTCTAGTTTGCCCGACGTTACCACCTTATGCCGTCGTCCGCTGCGTCGGCACACGCGAGAGTCCCAGGGATCTCCCCGTGGTAAGGTGAGAACATCCGAGGGTTTGTTTGCAAAACTGCTGTCAGTAGGAATAGTGCGCATAGTAGTCGTGTTATTATCTAAAAGCTCGGGGGCTTTTCTGTAAAGCCACCATCGTGCGTGGGCCTCTCGGCCTTGGGCTGTGCTGGGCCATCGCGGCGCGCGCGCAGCTGTGCCCCGCGCTGGCCTTTTGGGCCGAATTAGTGCCGCCGACCTTTTCCTTTTCCTAAGTATTTTTTCTAATTTAGTTTCTAAGGCAAACTTGTAAATTCAATATAAATTTGTGTAGTTGTCCAAAAATTATGAAACTAATTTTGTTAGGTTCCTAAAATCATGATCTATCTGCTGGTATATCTTGTTCACATAGTTGTATAATATTTTTAGGAGTTCTCTAATTAAATTAAGATGCTTAATATTATTAAGATATAAACTTGTAGGAATTTTTGTAATAAATTGATGATAGGGCTGGCTCTAAAAATTTCATAGAAAATTTCTAATATTATTAGGTGCTCACTATAATTTTTGTAGCTCCATAATAATTAGTTTGCTAAGATAGCTAATGAGCCCTAATTCGAATATATATATATTAAATCATTGAAATGTCGAAAAACCTTGGGATGATAGAACTGAAACAATTGCTAGGAAATAACGCCTTATTCGGCAACATGGATATGTAGCCTAGTGTGTTAGTCATTAGAGCTAGCTCATTAGCTTGAGAGGCGTAATCATATTTTAAAAGTTGTGGTTGCCGTTGATTAATTACGTCTCTGCGTTGCATCCACGTATATCATAATAGGAACAATGATGGATCGTGGAGTCAACCGGAGAAGCAGAAAAGATGGTGCCTTGACTATTGTGTCACCACGATGGAATGCTAACTTTTGGTTATATCTTACCTAGGCAAGCCCCGGTGCATAACCCCTATTATTCTACACTTTATTTTATGTTTGTGCAATAAGTTTTTAGGAGTTGAATGAAACCCACTTTCATATACATATATCTTTATCCTATGAGTCTTACTAGTATGGCAGGATTGTGTAGATTGCTATGCTATAGGATCCGGTAGAAGTCAGGTGATTACCTGTCACTTGCGAGAGATAGAAAAAATATTATTATTATATATTATCTCCTAAAACATATATGAATGATAATTGGAGACTAGGCGGAATGGTACTTTGGATCTGGACTTAGTTAGGCATTCGAGCGAGGCTCAGGTTGCACTTGTTCCGCCTGTGTCGATTAAGGACCGTTTGTTGTCATGAATGGTAGTCAGGTCACAGACTTATTATCCTGGGCACATACTTGCTTATGGGAGCAGGAAGACTTATCGCTCTCTTGTCATGGGTTCTGGCTCTTTTTGGACCGACTTTTAGGGGTGGGTATTAGGTGGAGGTCTAAGCACCATACTAAGACCGGGTCTTAGGTGTTGGGGGCTTGGAGTCCAAGTTTGGACGGGACCTGGACCCCTTGACAGGAGTGGGACGAGTTGGTCTCGTTTGTGCCTAGGGTACAAGTGGGGTGTGTGTTTCAGGGTACCCAGCTGGGATACATTGATTCACGAATCACCGTTTCTTTAAGGCGGTACCGACTTGGCTATGGTCTAGCATCGTAGTAGTAAGAACTAGAACTTAGAAGGTGATAAAATGGTTCTGATTGCTTATCCACATGCTTGAAAGTAGCATAGGTGCTTACCTAGAATGATTAGCTAATTAACTAAAAACAACTGCTAAAAACTTGGAACATAAGGATGCACTATTAGTAAGGATTCCTGCAAAGGCAATTAAACCAGCAAGTCAAATAAGCCTTGCATATCCTTGGAGTCTTTTACTTTCTCCTGTCGGGTAAGTCTTGCTGAGTACAATTGAGTACTCAGGGTTTTATTCCCCTGTTACTGGTGACAGATGGATGGTAGATGACTCTTGAACCTCCTGGTGGGCTAAGAGAGGATTCCTTTCGCGCTACGGTCATAGTGTTGTTTATAACCCTCACTAAAGGTTGTTATAAGAAAAGTTTTTATAAACCGCTATCATATCTTGAATAGAAATATTCACTTGTTAATGCTTCACATATCATTAAATAACTTTCTTTCTGCTGAAACTCTGATCACATGTTTAATTCTGTTATTGTATTAAGCAATGTAAGAAATGGCTAAAGATGTTGTAAGCTTTATACTCTCATTTATGATCCAGATGAAAAAATGTGGAGTTTCGAGTTCTCCCTTGGGGTGTGCTCCATAGAACTGTATAGTTTAGTGTCCTCGCTCAAGTACTCAGCGTCTAATGGAAGACAAGTACTCTTGAGAGGGCATTAGATTAGGCGGTTCTGCCACACTTCCTCTCTACCTTGCATCCCGCATAATCCGAATTGGAATATCCAATCAATTCAAATCTTGCTCCTTTGGGATGCCACAATCCAACATTTTGTGTATGCTTCAAATACCTCAATATTCTCTTTGTTTCCTTCAAGCGACTCTCTCTTGGTGAGGCTTGCAATCTAGCACACATGCATACACTAAACATCATATCCAGCCTTGATGCGGTCACATAGAGTAGGCTTCTAGAATAGGCTTTCAATCATAGACCGATACATCTTTTGATCCACCATATTGCCACTTGAATTACTATCTAAGTTTCCATTTGTCCCCATAGGTGTACTAATATCCTTTGCATTATCTATTCCAAACTTCTTGAGCATGTCTTTGATGTACTTGCCTTGACTCACAAATGTACCATGCTTCAATTGCTTGATTTGAAGACCAAGGAAGTAACTAAGATCTCCAATCATGGACATCTCAAACTCATTAGCCATCATCTTTCCAAACTCTTCACAAAGGACTTGATTGGTTGATCCAAAGATAATGTTATCCACATAGATTTACAACACAAACAAGTCTTTGCCTATCTTCCTGGTAAAAAGAGTGGTGTCAACCTTGCCCATAATAAACCCTTTAGAGAGTAGAAAATCCCTTAACCTCTCATACCATGCTCTAGGTGCTTGCTTCAAATCATACAAAGCCTTCTTCAACTTGTACACATGGTTGGGCTTATTGTCATATTCAAAACCGGTAGGTTGCTCAACATAAACTTCTTCATTGATGTAGCCATTGAGAAATGCACTTTTCACATCCATTTGATAGAGCTTGATATTGTGGGCATAAGCATAGGCTAACAAGATCCTAATTGTTTCCAATCTTGCAACTGGGGAATATGTTTCTTAAAAGTCAAGACCTTCAACTTGTGTATAGCCTTGTGCTACCAATCTTGCTTTGTTCCTTACTACTATCTCATCTTGATCTTGCTTGTTTTGAAAGACCCATTTGGTTCCAATCACATTGTGTCCCTTAGGCCTCTCAACTAACTCCCATACTTGATTTCTTGTGAAGTTGTTTAGCTCTTCATGCATAGCATTGACCCAATCAACATCCCTCAAGGCTTCTTCTATCTTCTTTGGTTCAATGAATGACACAAATGAGAAATGCTCACAAAATGATGCTAATCTTGATCTTGTTTGTACACCTCTAGAAATATCTCCAATTATAGAATCCAATGGATGATCCCTTGAAACATTTGTTGGTTGGAGCACTTGAACTTGATTGCTTGCACTTGGTTGGTCATTTGGTTGAGATGATGAACTAGCCACTTGTTGTTGATCTTGCACTTGAGCACCACTTGTACTAGCTTGATTTTGATAATGAGAACCACTAGCTTGAACATTTGAGTTAGAGAGCACTTGATCTTTGTTATCTTCAACTTCTATCACTTCTCTAGGCCTTATGTCACCAACATCCATCTTCTTAATTGCATTGGCCAATTGAGTGTCACTCACATCATCTAAATTCTCATCTTCCTCTTATGAACCATTGGTTTCATCAAATTCCACATCATGAACTTCCTCAAGAGTACCACTAGCCAAATTCCAAACTCTATAAGCCTTGTTAGTAGTGGAGCAACCAAGCAAGAAACCTTCATCACATTTCTTCTCAAACTTGCTCAATCTAGTGTCTTTCTTCAAGATGTAACATTTGCAACCAAAGATCCAAAAGTATGCAATATTGGGCTTTCTTCCATTCAAGACCTCATAAGGTGTCTTCTCTAATATTGGATGACAATAGAGGCGGTTGCTATAGTAGCAAGCCATATTGATTGCTTCGGCCCAAAATGAATGACTAACATTGTACTTACTTAGCATTGATCTTACCATGTCAATTAAGGTTCTATTCTTCCTCTCAACAAGTCCATTTGATTGTGGAGGGTACTTGGCCGAGAATTGATGCCTAATTCCAAACTCATCACATAGCTCATCAATTCTTGTATTCTTGAATTCACTACCATTGTCACTTCTAACTTTCTTGATTGTGGTTTCAAACTCATTGTGAACTCTGTTGATGAGTGACTTGAATATAGCAAACACATCACTCTTGTCAACAAGAAAGACTACCTATGTATATCTTGTAAAATCATCCACAATCACGCAACCATATTTGTTGCCGCCAATGCTAGTGTATGTTGTTGGCCCAAACAAATCCATGTGTAATAACTCAAATGCCTTATATATGCTCATGATGCTCTTTTTAGGATGAGTGTTGCCAACTTGCTTTTTGGCTTGACATGCTCTACATAGCTTATCCTTCTCAAATGTGACATTTTTCAAGCCTCTAACTAGATCATGCTTAATCAATCTATTCGATTATTTCATTCCAACATGACCAAGCTTCTATGCCATAACCAACCCATGCTAGATTTGGTGAACAAATATGTTGACAATTGAGTATCACTAGCATTAAAATCAACCAAGTATAGATTCTCATATCTAAATCCTTTGAATATCAAGTTAGAGCCATCTACACTTATGATCTCTACATCATCCACACCAAATATGCACTTGAAACCAAGGTCACACAATTGAGCTACCGGCAATATCCACTGTCGATGAAATCTGGTCGGCAATCTACTGAGGGTATGGCTGTGGTAGTAGATGAATCGGTGGAGGTGCGCGTGAGGAAACTGGTTGGTGACACAGAACGCAAGAGGCAATGATTAGACAGGTTCGGGCTGTCGGCTTGATGTAATACCCTACCTCCTGTGTTTTTGTGGATGGTATTGTGTATGATTCGATATATCATCTAGGGGACCCCTGCCCCTCCTTATATACAATGGAGGGGTAGGGTTACAAGGAAAATATCCTATTTGGTACTACAATATCTTCTTGTAGCCTTGCGGTGCACGCCGACTAGTGCCGTGCGCCGCACGCCTTGATCTTGTGGGTTGGGCCACCTCTGATGGTGCGGCCCATGTCTTGTCCTATGGATACTGAGGGTCATACCCCCATAGCTAGTCCCAAAGTGCCTTGTATCCGCTTGGCGATACCATCTTGATCAAGTCCGAGCGGTTTATCATGAAGCCGAGCGATGAAGATTGAAGCCGACCAGTTTGACTAGTAAACTGAGTGGTGAAGATTGAAGCAAACTGGTCGGCAGGCCTCGGACTTGCGTGAGTAAGGCTTGCCTAAAGGATGTAAGGGGTTCAAGATAAAATTTGAAAATTCTTCACCTTAGGTGAAGTATAGCCACTTAGACTCCTTAGTCAATAAGGAGGGTAAATCAGAAAAAAGTACTACATTCACCGTCAGGTGAAGTGTAGCCACTTAGTCCCCGAGCCTGCTGAAAGATGAAGAAATAAATCTTGTAGTGGGTCAAAGAAAATAAATCTGAAAGCTTGCCAACATCATCTATCATGTACTTATCAAGACCCTAGAAGTGTTGCCCAAGATCAGCACCCTGATCTGAACAACATGGAGCAATTTGAAAGCACAGCGCTGAGACATAGCAAAATCCAAACACCAAGGGAGTCCCCAGCTTAGCTGGTGACTCTTGCATAAAGAATCCAAGCGCCAAGGAGTCCTTAGCATAGCTGGCAAGTCCCTAGCATAGCTTTCGATGAAGCCGAAGTGACGAGCAATCTGATCGGCGGTGAAGTGAATGCTTGAGCGAAAGTGAGCATCGAACAGTCTGACCAACTGGTCGGTGATGAAGTCCATGAATCAAACGGTCCGACCAGTTGGTCGGTGGTGAAGTTCGAGTGCCAGGTGGCGCGACCACCCAGACGATGATCCTCTTGTCCTTCCTGATGGATCCAGTCCCCGAGCGTAAGCTCGTTGACTGAATCAGGCCCCTGAAACAAAAATATGTAGAATGGGTAGTTCATGATGTAAAAATAAAATATATGAAACCTAGAGGAAAATTAGCAGTGATGAAATAGTGTATGCAGCTCGATGATCAGTTGTAGATGAACATTGTGTTTGTTTTTGGATGAAGTGTTTATGTTTAATATAAACCATCCGACTAGTTAGTTTGTAGCTGAGCCTCCAGCCCTGGCTAGCCCATTAACCATAATGCGAAGCATGGAGCCCGTGTGCATATAGGAAGAACAAAGCGTCATCAAGGAGCCGCTGCCACCACCGTGTCACGAGAGGGCGGCTTCGACGTGCATGTGTAGGGAGAAGCCAGAGACAGGGCCGTCTCTGGGGACATCCGAGCGTCAACATGACTGTTCAGGGATTTATCGAGTCAAAAGTGTGTGTCATCTTTAAGATGGTATACATGGAGAAAAAAGTCATTTGGAGAATGATTATGGAGAAAACAGCATGGAGAGACATCAGAGACGTATGAAGATTAGAGAATATTTAGAAGAATATTAAAGTGTGACTTAGCTTGATTGATGTCGAGTGGATTGGTGGAGTCAGTGAGTCATGATGTTCGAGTAGATGGGTGTGATTTGGATGGCTCGCTTGACAGCTCAGATGGCTCGCTTGACAGCTCAGACGGCTTGCTTAACAGCTCGGATGGCTCGCTTGATAGCTTGGACGGCTCGCTTGATAGCTCGGATGGCTCGCGTGATAGCTCGGACGGCTCGCTTGATAGCTCGGATGGGTACATGGAGTCCTAGGCGAACAGGCCTAATCGAAGCCTAACAGAGTCAATCCGCGTGGGGAGGCGAAGCCCTTGAGCATGTCCGACTGAGGCGAGGACACAGTCCGAGATCTTCCTTGCATGCCTGAGATACGTGAGGTTGCTTGCATGGTGGTGTAGATCCAGATGCAAATGTGCTTGTATATCTCTTCAACTACTCCAATTAGCTTGTATGGCCGACCATCATCTTTGGCGAAAACACTGCTCCACATCGCGTTATCGCCAGCCGCCTTTCCTGATTGCTGGTTGTCATGATCCGTAGAAACGATCTTGCATATCCGATTAGAAATCACGAGCAACAACAAGATGCGATTAGGTTTCTCCCAACCGAAATCATGCAAACATACTGATATATCTGGAAGTATAATAACAATATTTAATTAGGAAGCGACTTGACTTAGCTTTCTTAGATTGCTTGACTCTGATCTTGTTGTCACATGTTGCATCTATTGGAGGTGCATGGCATGGCGTCAGACTCCAGCACGTGCGGCCGTTCACCGAGGAAAGCAATCCGCTGCGTGCCAGCATCGAGTTGCTGCCGAATGTCGAGTTGCCAGTGACGTTGGTTGAAGAAAAGATTCCCATCTGGTTCGCCATAGAATCAGCACGCACACCCCCTACCTGGCGTGCCACTGTTGATGAAATCTGGTCGGTAGTCTATCATGGGGTATGCCAATGGTAGTAGATGAATCGATGGAGGTGCGCATGAGGAAACCGGATGGTGACACAGAACACAAGAGGCAGCGATTAGATAGGTTTGGGCTGTCGGCTTGACGTAATACCCTACATCATGTGTCTTTGTGGATGGTATTGTGTATGATTCGATATATCATCTAGGGGACCCCTAGCCCTCCTTATATACTCTGGAGGGGTAGGGTTACAAGGAAAATATCCTATTTGGTATTACAATAGCTTCTTGTAGCCTTGCGGTGCACGCCGACTAGTGTCGTGCGCCGCATGCCTTGATCTTATGTGTTGGGTCACCTCTGATGGTGCGGCCCATGTCTTGTATTATGGATATCGGGGGTCATACCCCCACAGGTACCCTTAGTAAGCAAATAACAAGAATCAAACTTAATTGAGGATACATTAGCATGTGATTTTTTTGTTCTTGCAACCATGCTCTTTGTGACCAACTTGCTTGCAACTAGTGCAAAACCGACTATTATTCTTCACAAAACAAGTCTTGTGAGGAGCAAAGGCCGCCTTGCCTTTCTTAGGGATATAGCATAATCTCTCTTTATAGAGAGAAGCTCTTTGGCTATCCAAGCACATGAACAAGCGGTCCTCACCACCATAGACCTAGCCTAGGGTGCGAGTGAGCTCATTGACCTCCTTCTTGAGGGTCTCATTCTCAACCATTAGTGAGGCATCACAAGTGAAACCATCACTAGTAGATGAGATGGAAGTAGAAGTGCTACAAGAAGGGTTAGTAGGAGCAACAACTATAGGCTCAAAGAAAGATTCATTAATTAAATCACAAGTAGAGCTCTTGTCACAACTCACAATGACTTCCTCCTTCTTGGCTTGCTCAAGGAGAGAGGAGTGAGCTTTTTCAAGCTTAGAGTGAGCATTGCCAAGCTCCTCATGGTCTTCCTTTAGACTCTCATGAGAGGCTTGGAGCTCACCAAAGGATTGCTTGAGAGCTTTGAGCTCTTTCCACAATTCTTTGCACTTCTTTCTCTTCACCTCAGGACATGTGTGGGCATTCTCCAACATGTCCATGAGTGCCTCCTTGGAGTCCTTCTCATCATCATCATCACTCCTATAATCATCACTTTCACAATCATCATCACTTTCATTATATTTTACCTTAGTAGGCATTGCCATGAGGCAGGGAAGGCTTGTTGTTGATGGTGATGCTTGCTAGTGCCTTCTTAATGAATTTCTTGTCATCATCATCATCGGAGGTGCCATCACTATCCCAAGTGACTACATATCAACTTCCCTTCTTCTTTTTCTTGAAGGCCATTTTCTTCTCCTTCTTCTCTTTCTTTTTTTCTTCTTTTTTTGCTTCTTCTTCTTATCCTCATCATTGTCACTATTGTAGGGACAATCTGCTACAATGTGATCCGGACTCTTGTACTTGTAGCATATCCTTACATACTCCTTGTTGTGATCTCTTCTCTTTCTTGCACCATAGCCCTTCTTCTTCATAAATTTTCCCATCTTGCGCACAAAGAGAGCCATAGCTTCATCATCAAAGTCACTAGCTTCCTCTCCTTCACTTGATTCTTCTTTCTTTGCTTTGCCCTTGCTCTTGGATGAGGTGTTAGCCTTGAATGCCACACTTTTCTTCTTCTTGTCTTCATCTTTCTTCTTCTCATCTTTGTCAACCCCTTCCCTTTCCACACGGTATGTCTCTTGTGTTATAACATCACCTAGTACTTGGTTAGGGGTTAATTACTTCAATCCTCCTCTTATGATAAGCATTCTCAACATCTCAAATGTTGGAGGTAAGCACATCAAGAATCGATGAGAGATGTCATCATCATTGATCTTCTCACCCAAAGCCTTCAAGTCATTAACAATCACTTGCAATCTATGGAACATCTCCAGAATGCTCTCATCATCCTTCATCTTGAATCTTGTTAACTTGTCCTTGAGAATGTATAACTTGGCACTCTTGACTGTCGGTGTGTCCTCATATGTTTTCTCCAATCTCTTCTAAACTTCACTTGCTCTATCAAGATCTTTGATTTGTTCCAACACCTTTGAATCAATAGTATTGTAGATGGTGTTGAGAGCCATTGTGTTTGTAGGATTGCTACGAGGCCTAGAAGGGGGGTTGAATAGGCCTGTAAAATTTTAGCTCAAACAAATGTGAGAACTCTGTGCAGCAGTGTTGCTCTGCACACAACATTGCTGCTCTCTGAGTGGCAGTGCTGCTCGGGCTGTCACCCGAGACAATAGTTCAAAATCAACCCAACAAAAATTAGATCAAGTAAATTCCTGATGTTCCTGGGGTAGTATTGAACCTGTTTCACCACTTGGAAGTTGGGGGAAGTTCACACAAGAGTAGATCAGGACCAAATCCTATAATCACCATAAATACAAATATTGCCAAGCAAAATACAAGAACACAAGTGAGACACCGATTTATTATGTGGTTTAGCTCGCCACTAAGGCTTGCCTAAGTTCACATTGTTGAGGAGGCCACTAAGGCTTGGGTTTCGCAGAACCCTATCCTCGTTCTCAGGTCAAGAGATGAACTCTTGAGATGAGTGGTGATTTCACTAGCTAATTGGGGTGATTACAAACCTCCCGGGGATGCCACACAAGTTGGTAAGCTCCATGGGCGATGCGCTAGCCGGCTAGGAGCAAGCTCCAAGAGTAACAAACACAACCTGCCAGCTTGAACGTGAACCAAGTGCTTTAGGCGATGAAGAACAGATTGGGAAGCTCTCTATCATAGTTTGGAGTCTCAATCTCTCAAAGAATCGGAGGGGAATCGATGGGAGAAGGTTGAGGAGCTTCAATGGAGAGTGGGACGGTGAGGAGAGCTTCTCTGGTCGAGTTCAGATGCAAAATGGTCATGGGTAACCATTGGGGGAGAAGGGAGGTGAAGGAAATACCCCCTTCTCCAACGGTCAGAAAATAAGTCACAGTAGTGCTGCTATGGCCTATCGGCTCCAAATTAAAAACTAAATCACATGCTGACTGTAACACCCCGGTGTTATGCCAGCATTTAGGCACTGCAAATCATGCATATCATGCATCATCAAGCATCCTAATCATACATGCCTAATCATGTAAATAACAACTGAAACACTGCTTCGAAACATACGAAACATGTTCGTTAAACCTGAATGTTGCATACACTTGTTAGAGTTATTTTTGCCCTGATTATGTTTGCTAGGCTAGTAAAACATGTTTGGCTACTATTGTAAATCATCTAGGATTATTTAGTTCAATTTTTGGAGCAAGGTTTGTATTCAAATTAATTCAAAATTTTGCTTCAAAAATAATTCCCCAAAAATTAGGGTTTTGAGTTAAACATTGACTTTGATTTTGTAATTCAAAATCTATCAAGAATTTGGCTTTGGTCATAAAATCAAAGTTGTAGATATTGAAAAATGGAACAAATTTCATTTTTGCACCAATTCGTGAAAATGTTTTTAAATGGCTCAAAAATGGGAATTTAATTCTGTTTATTTGAGAAATAAAAAGAAAAGAATTTCATTTCGCTTAACAGGCCGCCGCTCAGCTTCCCGGCCCACGGCCGAAGCCAGCCTGGCCCGCGTCCCCGCCTACCGTGTGCCTCGCCAGCCCAGCCCCGCGCCGTTCCCCTGCTCGCCGCTCACACACGCGCCGACCACGGCAGAGCACGCCCGCCGTGTGGCGGCCATGCGCCGTCGACGTCGCCGCGCGTCCCAGCCGGTCTGCGCCCGTGCCCACACGCCCGCCTACTTCTGCTGAAGCCACTGCGCTCGCTTGCACTCTCCCACGCTGCCTCTCCTCTCCACCAGCGTCGAGCTCACCCACTCTCCCCCTCGCCGCGCCACCACACCCGCCGGCCAAATTCGTCGCTTCTCCTCCACCTCGGCCAGCAATCGTGCGCCCGCAGCTCCGCCTCGCTCTCCGGCACGTGGTGCTCGCGCTTGTGCCGACTGTCGAGCTCAGGTAGCGCCTTCTCGCGCCTCGCCACCATCGGCCATGGCGCCGCCGTGCTCGGCCGCCGTGGAAGGCGCCCTTCCTGCTCTTCTCCACCCTGCCTAGCTACCTTCCTGCCTTCACCAGCTTCTCGCGAACCGCATGCGCCCGCTAGCTCGCCCAGTAGCAATCGGAGGATTCGTTTTCAATTTTTCTTTATTATTTGAAAATAGAAATAGTTTGGAAAATGTTTGGATACTCAAATTTGCTCCAAATCTATTGAAATAAATTTTTCTAGGTTCTTTATCATCAGATCTACTTGGGAAAATTATTGCATGTCATTTCTGGGATACTTCTCTGTAGAACTTTATTTAATCATGGATATTGCTGATAACTTGAAAAATATGTAGAAAAACCTATAGGCTTCAGAAAAATATGATTCCAAGTTTGTTAATCTTCATATGTAATGTACTTTCTAGGAAAAATATGTGTCATGCATGTACTGTAGAAAAATTTTGAGGTGTAGTTCAACTACCTTTAATGGCTAATTTTTGTTATTTTAGCTAGAGAGCAAACTTTGTATAAAACATGCATGTGATAATTTTTGTACAGTGATTGTATGCTATAAAGATCATAGGAAAAATACTAACTCTGTTGTTTGACACTTTTCACAGTACAAAGTATTTTCCTGTTCATAATCATGCCATAGCTTGTTATTTTTGTGTAGGCTAATCCACTCATTCAAATACCATGAAAATCTGATAGTAGACTACTTAGGGTAGTACTGTGCTATGGTAATTTTCTAAGATTTTTCTAAGCAATAAAAATAGATGTTGCTATTCGAACCTATTATTAATTAGGGTTTAAGCAAGTGTTGCTTTAAGTGTGATTAAGAAATTAGTGAAGCTTTGGTGTATCTTTGAAGCATTCAATAAGATGTGTTGACTTAACATATTAGTAGTAGAAGAGAATGCAGTAGATGACATGTGCTCGTAGTATGTGTTCTTGGATGATGTTGACTACCTTGCATTTAAACATATCCATTGTATTCATCTCATTCGATGCACCGATTGCATAAGCACTTACGCACATTGCATCATACAGGATCGCAAACCGAGAACCCAGTCGTCATACCCGAGGAGCCCGAGGAGCAGCTCGAGGTGCAGCCGTAGGAAGTGCCCGAAGCCGACGAGGAGGATGTTGAGAAACTTCCGGAGTGCCCCGATCACCGTCCGAGCTCCTTCGAGAGAGGCAAGCCCCGGAGCATTTTCTCCCGGTTTGCAATTATTAATTAAATGCTTTACTTTAATTGATGCATTACATTCAGGAGTTGTTTGCAACCGTTGCTGTATTATACTTGTTACCTTTGTTATACTATATCCTTGTTCCCCTGGTATCCGCAATCGAGTCAATGCTTAGCTGGCTTAGACCGGTAGAAATCGAGTGATTTCCTGTCACCTACGAGCTATAGGTGGTTACCTGGATCTGCTTGGATGACTATGAAGTCATGGTATAACTAAGTGTTAAATGAAGTTGAGACCGGACGGAGACTTGTAGAGTTTTGGACTGTAGTGTTTTTCGTCTGTGTCGATTAAGGACCGACCGTTGATGGGCCTCGAGTCATGTTGAACGCATGCCTTACATTTAGCTGGTCGAATAAAGTACCTTCCGACCGCGAAGCTGGGAGATTATTCGGGCCGAGTAGATTGCCCGCAGCGCACTGTGCCGGAGCAGGTGTGGTAGGACACGAGGGCGAGATGATAAGACCAAAGTGCAGTCGGTCGGCCCCTAGGTACATGTGGTTCCTGGCAAACTCGAGATACCTGGATAGTTGACTCAGTGATCAATATCTCACTTTAGCGGGTGAGTGAGGTTTGTGTAAGGAATAAATCACCAGCTGGTTAGGAATCGATTCGAATCGCCATCGCTCCTGGATAGTGAGCACTAGACTTGAGTTACTTCATCGTAGTAAATGTTTATGGAACACTTGGACAATTATAATGAATATGACAGTATGAAAGTTGTTTAATGATCATTGGTTATCATTATCTGCTTAATCACATGTTTGCTCTAGTATAGGTGCAAATCTAGTCGACAGGTTAATAACAATTAACTTGACAATAATGCTTTTGAAAAGGGTCTTGAAATGCTAAAAATGCTTTCTTTGCAAATGAGTCAGCTACCCTACTATAAAGCCTTCATAATCCTTGGTGTCACTTATTTTCGGTTATGTCGGGTAAGTCTAGCTGAGTATCTTCTCGTACTCAGGGTTTTATTCCCACTTGTTGCAGATGGACAGATGTATTACGGCTACTGTATCAACTGCCTTTATCCTGCGATGGGTGATGCTTAGGACCATGGGCATGGTCATTCCTTATGTCTCGTCTAATGCTTTTGTTGGAGATGATCATTCACTAGCACTGTATTTGAACTCCGTGTGAGTGTGTGTGTGGTTTGAACAAATGGCTTCCGCTACTTTTATTCGAACTTGTTTTGTAATAACTATGTTTAAACTCTGATGTATCTGAGATGCAAACTTTTATGTAATATGTGATGGTGACCGCTAAACTTATTACGATCTTGGCTGGAATGGAAGTTGGTTTAAAATCCTTCGTGATTTCACGGACTACCGGGTTATACGGGCTTAAGTTTGCTAAATCGTCTGCTCTGGCGGATGATTTTTCTTACTTAATTTCATATAATTGGTCGGTTCTGTTACAGCTGGTATCAGAGCATGGTTTAGCGTGTTACTGTTCACAAGTGTATTTAAAACAAAAAGGCATTTGAAAAACTTGATTTTTCAAACTATAAAGTGTGCCAGTGATCATATCCTTTATGCCCAGTTAAGGACTTTAGGTGGCTTAATTAAGTACTGACTGGGGTCCTTGCATCATATTTCTCTTTTGTCGCTCATACGGCGTGCTATTGTATGAGTGCCACTTGTTTGAGTGGTAATGTATGGATCATTTGCCTCTACGCCTCGGTAAGTGTGAGTTGTGAGAGCATGATTGGATACACCACCGATCTAGGGTGAATGCTTATATGATGCTGGAGTAATTACATGTTCTACGCATGTTTTACAAAGGTATCTCATGTGTGGGTCTTCCGTCTGTTGAGGCGATGCCGTCAATAGGACGATGGTTCGGGTAGTTACTACCATTGTACACGTATCTAGGGATTCGTGTAGATAAAATTTACTACTTTTATGCATTCATTGGGAATTGGGCTGAAATAAATCTTCTGCAGGTACATAACAACGCTATCATGTAGAACGTATTAGCTATGTATTTGAGAGATCGTTTGTATGCCACTGAATTTGTCGCTAGACTTATTTATTTCATAAGTTTGTGAGAACGTACGGCACGTACATACATCATATTACTTGTGCATTTCATTCATGTCATGCATTCCTCCCCTTATAAATTGATTATCTCATTTTGATAAAAGTTGTATCACCTAAAATATGTTTCCCCGGGGTAATAAAAGAACTTTTGCTACAGATGGCCCGCACGAAGCAAACCGCCCGTAAGTCCACCGGAGGAAGAGCACCTCGACGTCCATTGGTCCTGAGGGAGTACCGCACCACGGACACCTTCTTGAGCGAGTTTGGCATGCTGACTTTGCTTTGGAGAGTGCTCCATGATGTGGGGTACCCAGAGGGTCAAGAGCCGTGTACTCTGGAATGAGAGCCAGTTAGCGAGAGGGATGGACTCATGATGGTAGTAGAAATCACAGCCTCTGCTCTCGGGATGATGCTCCAGATTGGGATGGTTGGCACTTGAGTTTGAGGGTTGCACTCCACCTAAGAGTCTTGAGGAGCAACCTTCCGTGTCATCGTGGATATTATGAGCAGATTTCCCAGTGAGCTTGCAGCAGCTCTAGCTGGCACTTTTCCTAGGGATGATCCTCGTGATGCCATTTGGGTTCACCTCGTGGAAGCGCCTTTCGTGAGGTCCAATCAAGAAGGACGGTGCTAGCGACAACCGTGCAATGAGTGCTATGTTCGCCGCCATCGTGCGTATATGAGGGTCTCGAGAGTACCTATTGGACTTTGACCGGCTTGCGTGGTCGATAAGCTCAAGGGAAAGCGAAGAAGAGAGGCAGTACATGCTATAGCTAGTTTGCGGAGGCGGTTGGGCGATATGAACTTACAAAATGAGATCGGCAGCTTGAGAAAAGTGATAGAGCTATGCAGCGAGTGCATACGTTGACTCAAGCCAACAACAATGCAGACCGCATGATTGGACAGTTGGTTTAGGAAAGGAATGAAGCCTAGGATGAGAGGGACCTTCTGCTGCAGAGGGTCGATGAGCTAGAGGAATACAACGGCAACCTGCACGAGGAGTTTCACGCTCTCTACAATGGGGTTGGCCCATATGCTCCACTAGACGCCGCTGGCATGGACATCGACGACGACAACGAGGACGAGCCTATAGTTTCACCTGGGGGTGATGGTGACGTCTCCGATCCCAACGATGGCCCCGAGGAGTAGGCTAGTTGCCTTGCGCTAGTATCTAGGTCCTGTCACGATGACCTTTCTTTTGTTAGCATGTAACCTAATGTGTTTTGCTTCGAACTTATGAGACTTGGCATGTGGTTGGAACTTGATTAAGAATGCGATATCTGAACGCATAAAAGTCCAGTGTATGTATGCTGGCAATTTGGTTGTATGGACGCGATGTTTGCTGTTGAAGTAATTTGATTAAGTGATGTTGTTTTAATTGGGATGTGATTGTTGTGCCTCTGTTTTATTGTATGAATTTATCCTCTCCAGTAAATTCAGTATGGCATAATTTTTCCTTCACTCACAATTATTACAGCGTCACTCAATCATTACTTGTTGCTGAAATATGCAGATGACAAACACTCGCCGAACCACGTATGAGGCCGCTGAGACCGGTGTTAACGGTGCGGGGACCGGTGGTGGTGGTGGAAACCATGGCAACAACAATGAGCCTCCCCATGAACCGCATTTGCCACCTCCTCCCCCGTTTACCCCCGAGATGTTCCTCGCACAGTTGCTCGGGAGTCAGCGCAACACGGAACAATCCCAGAAGAACATGGAGGATTTTCTGCGTACCATCACCAACAACGTTCAACGCGGTAACAATCAAGGTGGTGGCATGGGAGTGAACCAATATAGCAGCTTCAAAGATTTTATGGACACCAGGCCACCAGTATTCAAGGAAGCAACAGAGCCACTCGATGCTGAGGAATGGATCAACACGATGGAAGATAAATTCCGTGTGTTGAGGATGACTGAGGTATTGAAAATGGAGTATGCTGCACTTCAGTTGCAAGGACCAGCGGGAATGTGGTGGAAGCACCATCGCACCACTTTCCCTCCAAATGCTCAGATTTCATGGAGAGAGTTTGTTGAGGCCTTCCGTGGAGTTTATATTCCACCTGGGCTGACCGAGATGAAGTTGGGAGAATTCTTGGCGTTAAATCAGGGCACCAAGACCGTGACGCAATATTTGCATGCCTTCAACAACTTGTGTCGCTATGCTCCCGACATGGTTGACACAGATGCTAAGAGGATAGCCAGTTTCAAGAGGGGACTCAATCCAAAAATGATGAAGCATGTTGGTACCAACAACCGCGTCAGATTCAATGACTTCATCAGCGACTGTCTAAAGCAGGAGAAGAATAACAACGCCAGCACCGCAGCCAAGACACGCAAGAGAGCCCTTGAAGGTGGTCCGTCGCAAGCTAGAGCACCTACGGGAGGTCGTCCTCCATATCGCCCATCGGCACCCGGAGCTAGGTTCAGGCCACCTCAGCAGAGAAGTCAGAATTTCCGTGGACCCCAGAAGCCATACAAGATGGCAGTACAACCCAACAAGGCAGCCACAACTGTGGTACAAGGCAGTTCCAAAGGAGCTATGAGATCTGCCGGGACAGTGAGGGGACCCTGCTATAACTGTGATCAACCCAGCCATTTCTCGAGGTTTTGTCCGTATCCGCCCAAGAAGAAGCAGCAGACTTATAATGCTAGGGTGCATAGTACGACTGTGGATGAAATTCCTGAGGGAGAGCCCGTCACTGCTGGTAAGTTTCCTGTCAACAAAAACCCTGCAGTTGTTCTATTTGATTCTGGATCATCGCATTCTTTTATGAGTCAAGCATTTGCACAGAAACATGAACAACTATGCATAGAATTGGGTTATGGTTACCATATAAGTTCAGCAGGGGCTGATGTTTTGACCAACTGGATGGTTTGAGGGGCAACCCTTGAATTAGGTAGCAGGAAGTTCTGAGTGAACTTGATAGTTATGCCTGGACTAGTTTTGGATGTCATTATAGGGATGAATTGGATGAAGGATTGGGGAGCAGTCATAGATACTGGAAGTCGAGTACTTACCCTTAAGGATCCCCTGGGTGAGGGTACTTTCCAAGTACCATTGCCTTGAAGAACAGACCTTATAAGTGTTACATGTGCTACGGCAGTCATTCCTATTCATCAGATTCCGGTAGTGTGTGAGTTTCCGGATGTATTCCCGGATGAGCTACCTGGTCTTCCGCCGGATAGAGAGATTGAGTTTGAAATTGAGTTAATCCCCGGAACAGCTCTGATTTCAAGGAGACCCTATCAGATGCCTCCAGATGAGCTAGCTGAGCTAAAAAAGCAATTAGAAAATTTATCAAAAAAGGGGTTTATTCGGCCAAGCAAGTCTAAATGGGGATGTCCCGCCTTGTTTGTGAAGAAGAAGAAAGAGGGCACGTTGAGAATGTGCGTAGATTACAGTCCACTCAACGATGTGACCATAAAGAATAAGTATCCCTTGCCTCATATTGATGTTCTATTTGACCAATTATCTAAGGCCAAGGTGTTCTCAAAAATAGATTTGAGATCCGGTTATCATCAGATCAAGATTAGGCCACATGATATACCAAAAACTGCATTTTCCACCAGATACGGGTTGTATGAGTATCTTGTCATGTCCTTTGGCTTGACGAATGCTCCTGCATACTTTATGTTTTTTATGAATACAGTTTTCATGCCAGAATTGGATAAGTTTGTGGTAGTGTTCATCGATGACATTCTGGTGTACTCCAAGAACGAGAAGGATCATGAAGAGCATCTGAGAATTGTCTTGACCAGACTTAGGGATCATCAACTGTATGCTAAGTTTAGCAAATGCGAATTTTGGTTGAAGAAAGTTCCTTTCCTTGGTCACATTCTGTCAGAAAATGGAGTTTCAGTCGATCCAAGTAAGGTGCAAGAGGTTATGAATTGGAAAGCACCGACCATAGTTCCTGAGATTAGAAGTTTCTTAGGACTAGCCGGTTATTACCATCGCTTTATACCAGACTTTTCGAAGATTGGCAAACCGATGACAAGTCTCCTATAGAAGGATCACAAGTTTGTGTGGACAGAGGAGTGTGAAGCAGCTTTCCACACTTTGCGGAAACTGTTAACCACTGCTCCTGTTCTAGCACAACCAGATATCGAGAAACCATTTGATGTGTTTTGCGACGCATCGAAAACTAGATTAGGCTGTGTTCTTATGCAAGAAAGGAGAGTCATTGCTTATGCATCACGTCAATTGAGAAAGCACGAGGTCAACTATCCAACACATGATCTTGAACTTGCTGCAGTTGTGCATGCCCTAAAAAATTTGGAGACATTATCTACTTGGTAATGTGTGCAATATTTTCACGGATCACAAGAGTCTTAAGTACATCTTTACCCAACCAGAGCTAAATATGAGACAGCACAGATGGTTGGAATTGATCAAGGATTACAACTTGAATGTGCAATATCATCCTAGAAAAGCCAATGTAGTGGTAGATGCTTTGAGCAGAAAGTCACATTACTTGAATGTGCAGCCATTACTTGAAGATGGGTTCGATCTGGTGCATCCTGCTGTGTTACATAGTTTTTAGATTAGTTGCTCTTTGGAGAGTAAGATAATAGAAGGCCAGAAAACCGACAAGGGAATATTCCACATCAAAGAGAAAATAAAAGAAAAGTCGTCTCAGCACTTTAAAGTGGATGAACAGGGCGTGTTGTGGTTTGACGACCATCTTGTGGTTCCCAAGGATCGAGAGCTTAGGAATAAACTCATGGATGAAGCTCACCTTTCTAAGCTATCTATCCATCCCGGAAGTAGTAAGATGTATCAAGAACTAAGATCTCGTTATTGGTGGACCAAAATGAAGAAAGAAATTACAGCATATGTTGTCAGATGTGACACATGTTGTAGAGTGAAAGCTATTCATATGAAACCTACCGGTATGTTGCAACCCTTGTCAGTCCCTAGTTGGAAGTGGGACGATATAAGTATGGATTTTATCTCGGGTTTGCCCACTACTCAAAAAGGACATGATTCGATTTGGGTAATTGTGGACCGTCTTACCAAGACCGCTCATTTCTTGCCTGTCAAAACAGAATATCGACCACCTCAATATGCCGAGAAGTATATCACAGAAATTGTGAGGTTGCATGGTATACCAAATACCATAGTATCTGATAGAGGCTCACAGTTCACGGCTCACTTTTGGGAACATTTACACAAAGGCTTAGGAACTAGTTTGATTCGTAGTACCGCTTATCATCCTCAGACAGATGGTCAGACTGAACGAGTGAATGCTGTTTTGGAAGATATGTTAAGGGCCTGTGTATTGTCTTCTAAGGGATCATGGGAGTCATGGTTACCATTAGCTGAGTTTTCTTATAATAATAGTTATCAAGAAAGCATCAAGATGGCTCCCTTCGAAGCTTTGTATGGCAGAAAATATAGAACATCATTGAATTGGGTCGAGCCTGGAGATAGAAGGTATTATGGCATTGACTTTGTAGAAGAAGCCGAGAAGAAAGTTCATATTATTGAGCAAAATATGAAAGCGGCCCAATCACGTCAGAAAAGTTATGCAGATAGAAGAAGGAGACCCCTTGTGTTTGAAGTCGGTGACTATGTTTATCTGAAGGTCATGCCAATGAAGAAGAAAAGGTTCGGAGTCCGAAGAAAGCTTGCCGCGAGATTCATAGGACCATACAAGATCCTGGAACAAAGAGGTCCGGTAGCCTACAAGTTAGAGTTACCTGAGACAATGAGTACCATTTTCCTAGTTTTCCATGTATCACATCTGTTGACACCATTTTTTGCACGTGTCAAAATGATCAGAGTGGGCTAATCAGCAGGAGGAGAGTTACTGTATACGCTGACAGCCATGAAAATCAGCTTGTAAAGATGGTTGCCGATGAATGGTGGTGATCGATGGAAAGGTTGATTTAGACTCGGGTGTTGCCGATAAGGTTGGAGATATTAGTGTCGATGCCGATGAAGGAAGGCTTGAAAACTACTGCCGATGAAACAGGAAGTATGCCGATGGAAAGGAGGTCGGTGAGAATTCCATCGTAATCGAGGCGGACAGGGAAATATATAGGAGTTGATTTCCTTTTCTATATTTGTTAGAGTATGATTCATGTAAGAGTCACGTGTTTCCTTAGATATGGACTTGGTGTCCTAGTCGTATTTGGTTTTGTCTCTTTAGATCAGGGTATAAATATAGATTGAGGGGCAATGTAATAGATAAAAAATCAATATCAAAAACCAATTTTTACTCCTATTTGCATCTACTTACTTTTCGGCGACTTCGTCAATTTGCATATTTTTCCTTTTTACGAGTTCTCATTGATTCGGCAAGTTGCATCGTTTCAGTGCAACCTTCGGCGATTCTCGAGTTCCGCGTGAGTACCTCTTGGCCGTGACTTCCGGGCATATCGCTGTTGTCAGGACCAAAGTGCTCGTATCTTCATCCTTGTCGATTAATAGGTCAAATCGACTAGCACGCTTTGGATATCGATTTGGGTATTAGCCCTTTGTGTTTGCAGATTCACTTTTGCATCAACACATCTTTTGGCACGCCCGGTGGGACACATCAATCCGATCAATATGATCAATCCCGAGATCGATTCAGGGAATATTATCGCGGTATCAGAAGAAGATCTTAAGGAAGAGCAGAGGCAGGCTATGGAAAAGGCTATAGAAGAATATAGGTAGCTTTATCTGAGATCGTTTAGCCTGAGCAAGAGTGGGCAAGTCATCCAGAAGCAAGATTTGCCGTTGCCTCGGCAGGTTACCTTTGACTCCAATCCTGGTAAACTTCAAGAGATGGTTAATTCTGTAGTAAATCATGCTTTGATTAATCATTCCAATGTGCTGTCCAATACTGTTCATAATGATGTGGTTCGAACTCTCAAAGAAGGACAAGCGTCACCGCATTACGTTGGGCCTGCCTATCACCAACCAGAGCCGGCATCTGTCAATACTCCATCGGCTCCCTCGGCCGTTGTGGTATGTGAAGTTACTTCTCCTCCGAAGATCGGCAGGCTTGCCTAATATTCAATCTACACCGATACGATCGATCCGGTACTACCAGGAGGGACGAGTTCAACAATACGAGATCTATCGGCATCGGCTATGTCGGGCCCTCGTGTCTCGTAATAGCCGATTCTCTAATTGGTGGGGATATGGTATGCCTCCAGTCATCCGCTTTCAATCTGGATTACCTCAAGTGTTTGATGCGAGGGAAAAGCTCCTATACCAACGGTTGTTTCATTGATGGCTCAAGTGCCTCAATATGCCACGGCAACATCTTGTGCAACCAACTCCGGAGGTTTCAGGATGCCTTTGGTTCAAACACCCAATTCAAGTCCATCGGCAAGCTTATCGCCGATGCCGATGCAGAAAAGCCCTCGCTATGAGTCAAACTGGGTTCAGTTCATGCCTCAAGCTGGTTATAATTATCCAACAATGTCAACAAATTACCACCATCGGTAAGTTTTGAACCAATGAGTTCCAATAATGGTTGGTCGGAGACGATTTACATGTTCAACATACAGATTCAAAAGAAAATCAGCAGAGTTGCGAGGATTCAACAAGGTCATATGCAAGCTGGTTTCTAGAATCAAGCATCGGCATTTTCAAATTGATGAATCCTTTCCAAAGAGTTAATGGACCACAAGTAACGGCAAATATGCCGATTGTTTGGAGATCATGGGCCACAAAGATATGTGGAAGGATATCGCCAGTACCTCCTATAGAAATTTAGCCGGTTAAATCGGCAGGAGGTCGATGCTTTTTAATGATAAGATAGCGAAATTATGAAGGATCGGTTTGGGATAAAGCCCAAGGTCAATACTTATTCTTATCGGACTCCATACCCTCCTCGCATATGATTTAATTCCTCTCCCAAATCGGTACAAGGTACCAGATTTCACTAAATTCTCTGGGCAAGATGATACATCAATAATGGAACACGTCAATCGCTTCATTATTCAATGTGGAGAGGCAACTAGCGAGAGATGAATTAAGAGTTCGATTATTTTCATCATCATTGTCCGGATTGGCATTTACATGGTTCATTTCATTACCACCAAATTCTATTATTACTTGGGCTGATCTAGAAAAACAATTTCATAAGTATTTCTTTCTTTGGAATCCATGAAAAGAAGCTTACCGATTTAGTAAAATTGAGACAACAGAATGATGAATCGGTAGAAAGCTTTGTGCAAAGGCTACGAGATGTAAAAAATAAGTGCTACAACTGGTCTTTGGATGATCGGCAACTTGCCGATCCGGCTTTCAAGGTTATTGCCACATCTTAAAGATGATATGCTTCTCGGGAGTTTGAAAGCCTCGGTCATCTTGTGCAAAGGATCTCCGATCAAGATACTAGGGTTTTGAACCTAAAAAGAATTGGAGTAAAAAGTATCATTTGTTGAAGAAGTAGGAGATTACGATTACGATGAAGAACCGATTATCGGCTTAGCCGAGTGGGTTAAGAATAAAAACCGATATCTTGTCCCTTGATTCGAAAAAGAGCCGTAAAAGTTTACCTTTGATATCACCAAGGCCGACAAGATATTTGATCTTCTGCTTCAAGAGGGCAAATTAAGTCATCACCTAATCATGTGATCCCATCGACGTAAGAGTTGAAGAAGATCTTGTACTACAAATGGCACAATGCAACTTCACACAGTACAAATGAGTGCAAGGTGTTCAGGCAACAGTTACAATCGGCTATTGAATCTGGGAGAATTAAGTTTGGCACTTCTAAGGCCCGAAACCGATGAAAATTGATCAACACCCTTTTCCAAAGAAATATGTTGGAGGCCAAAGGAAGACCAAGGTATTGACGTCGAGGTCACGAAAAAACGCATCGTTGGATCCCCAACATCGGATAACTACCGATGATGCAAAAAGTAACGGTTTGCTAGGAGAAAGCGATGATTCCAAAACCCTCCTCGACTGTCATTGTGATTACCCATCGAAGGCAGCAGGAGGGTTGGCGTCAGCGTAAGGACCGATATCGACAACAGCAAGAAGAGAGTCGTTGGGAAGAATGGAATCGGCATAAAGATCATTGGAGGTGTCCATTTTCATCCATTCTTTGGGAAGAAGGTATTAAATTGCCAATCGTTGAAAATTGCCACGAGTGCAATGGTTATTATGGGGTCAATCGGTCGAAAAGGAGGTTTCAACCGCAATCGTGGTTTATTTATCAATGAGCCGATCGGGCGAGCATCGATGCATGATCGATCGAAAGAGGGCGATTTTAGCGTACATGAGAGGCTTGGTAAACGCGCTGGATATTTTCCAAGGAATCAAGAGGAGCTTGAGGAGATGGCAAACGCAAGAGTTCCCGATGAAGAAATATTCTACAGGGACCCTAATATACGCCGTGTAGAATCAACTAGGATCTGTTATCAGCCGGTTTGGAAGACCAAGTTTCCTCGATGGTGCCCGAGGGTCTGACAAAGACACAGAAAAGGAGGATGCAATGTGAGCATCAGGAAGATTTATACCGAGAGGAAAATTCCTCCAATGAAAGGTCTGGTCATCAGCAGTGGCAGGTAAAACACAAAAATAAGGGTCCATCGGCAGATGTTAATATGGTATTCATGTTGCCAATGGAGTTTTTGGCACTATCTGATAATGAGGAAAAAGTTGTTCTCTCTGATCAAGTAGCTCGATTGACACTAGATCCAATGATGGCTGTTTTTGAGAAACCTACCGATGACGAGAGATGATCTTAAGGCTTTGTTTGTGAAAGGCGAGTTGATGGGCACTGTATCTAAGATACTTATCGACGGAGGGGTCATGCGATTAATATTATGCCTTATGTGATATATCGGAAACTTGGTAAGGGAGATCAAGACTTGACCAAAACCGATATGATGTCAAGGATTTTGAAGGCAATGTGTCACCGGCTAAAGGGCGATATCGTTGAATTGACCATCGGCACAAAACATTGCCGGCGACGTTCTTTATTATTAATGGCAGGTGCATATAATCACGCTTCTAGGGAGGGATTGGATTCATGCTAATTGTTGTGTTCCTTCTACAATGCATCAATGCCTCGTATGCAGATGGATTGGGGATAAGATTGAGGTTGTCCTGGTGATTCTTCTTATATCATCGCATCGGCGAATCAGATACTTATGAGTGAACTAAATGCATATCAGGAGAAGTTTGGAAAAAAGAGTTCCTTAGAGTTGCTGATTATGAAATTCCGCCGATCTAAGCAGTCGGTTCTGAAGAAGAGTTTTAATGGATAGGTTTGCTGATGATGGAAAATTAGGTCAAGGGTTCACCTCGGCAGATGATTTAGTAGAAGTAGATATTGGTGATGGCGGTAGGCCAAGACCTACTTTTATTAGTGCTAAGTTAGATTCCAAGTGTAAGCAGCAAATAACTGATTTGTTAAAAGAATATAAAGATTGTTTTGCTTGGGATTATACTGAGATGCCTGGATTAGACCCATCGATAGTTGAACATCGGTTACCTATCAAATCTGGATTTCGGCCACATCAGCAGCCAGCGCGCCGATGCAATCCTAATACACTTCCTGACATTAAGGCCGAAATAACTAAATTAATTGAGGCAAAGTTTATTCGGCAGTATCGATATGCAGAGTGGATCTCTAATGTGGTTCCTGTTTATAAGAAAAATGGAAAACTTCATGTTTGTATTGATTTCAGGAATCTCAACAAAGCCACACCGATGGATGGCTATCCAATGCCGATTGCTGATTTGTTGATTGATGCTGCAGCCGGACATCAAATTATCAGCTTCATGGATGGTAATGCAGGTTACAATCAAATATTCATGGCTGAAGAAGATATTCTCAAGACTGCTTTCAGATGTCTAGGTCATGTAGGGTTGTTTGAGTGGATAGTCATGACGTTTGGTTTGAAAAATGCCGGCGCTACTTATCAAAGTGCTATGAACTTTATTTTTCATGAATACATCGGCACATTAGTGGAGATCTATATTGATGATGTAGTAATTAAGTCTGGAGATATCACAAAACATCTAGCCGATCTACAAAAAATACTGGAGTGCACAAGGAAACATGGATTGAAGATGAATCCTAATAAATATGCATTTGGTGTATCGGCAGGTCAATTCTTGGGTTTTATGGTGCATCAGCGGGGCATCAAAATCAGTAGGAAGTCTATTGATGCAATTAACAAGGTGGTTGCTCCTGCCAATAAAACTGAATTACAATCTTTGATCGGTAAGATTAATTTCATTAGAAGATTCATATCTAATCTGTCGGGCAAGATCAAGGCTTTCAGTCCATTACTTAAATTAAAAGCCGATCAGGAATTTGTATGGGGAGCTGAGCAGCAGTTAGCCCTAGATGAAATTAAGAAATATTTAACAAATCCTCCAGTGCTAGTTCCACCTCAACACGGGAAACCTTTCAGGTTGTATTTGTCAACTGATGATACCGTTATCGGTTCAGCTCTTATTCAAGAATTTGAAGGAAAAGAACGTGTTATTTATTATTTGAGCAGAAGATTAGTGGATGCTGAGACAAGGTATTCGGCCATCGAGAAATTATGTCTGTGCTTATACTTTTCTTGTGTTAAATTAAGACATTATTTGTTATCTGCCGAATGTACGGTCATATGCAAAAGACGACGTAGTCAAGTATATCTTTGTCGATGCCGATATTAAGTGGTAGAATCGGCAAGTGGATTTTAGCATTATCGTAATTTGAACTACGTTACGAATCGACTAAAGGCGCTTAAGGGGCAAGTTATGGCTGATTTTGTCACTCAGCATTGTAATACAGTGGATTCTCTGGAAGTTGCCCCTTGGACACTTTTCTTCGATGGGTCCACATGTGGTGAAGGAGTAGGTATCGGCATTGTGTTGATTTCACCTCAAGGAAAGAAGTATGAGTTTTCATTGCCGATTGTTGCTACATCGACAAACAATCAGGCTAAATACCAAGCCTTGATAAAAGCGTTAGAATTGCTGAAGGAGATACGTCTTGATCTGTTGAAATCTTTGGTGATTCTATGCTAGTTATAAATCAATTGGCTGGGATTTATGAATGCCGAAGTGAAGTTTTAATTTCATATTATGAAAGATGTTTGCAATTGTTGAAAGGGTTTAAAGATTTTCGTCTCGAACATATTTCTCGATTGCATAATGAAGAGGCTAATCGACTAGCTCAAAGATGCTTGAGGTATCGACCTATTCAGAAGTGCTAACATCGGCGCTTGATACCGATGGATCGGAGAAAGGAGATTGTCGATTATTTAAAGGATCCATATAAAAAGGTTGAAAGGCGTATAAGGTTCCAAGCTACCAAGTATGTGCTCCTCGATGATGAATTATATTATCGAACTATAGATGGAGTTTTACTCAGATGTGTTAGCAGTGATGAATCGAAAAGTTTGATGGGTGAAATTCATGAAGGAGTGTGTGGAGCGCATCAATCGGCTTTCAAGATGAAGTGGATGATCAGAAGAAATGGATACTATTGGCCGACTATTCTTGAAGATTGTTTTAAATATTTTAAAGGATGTCAGGGGTGTCAAAAGTTTGGTAATATTCAAAGAGCGCCTGCATCGGCTATGAACCCTATAATTAAACCTTGGCCGTTCCGGGGATGGGCTATCGATCTCATCGGTCAGATTTATCCGCCATCGAGCAAAGGACATAAATTTACTCTGGTTGCTACCGATTATTTCACAAAATGGGTTGAGGCAATTCCTTTAAAAAAGATGACATCGGCTAATATGATCGATTTTGTGAAAGAGCATATTGTTTACCGATTTGGTATTCCTCAAACTATCACTACCGATCAGGGTACTATGTTTACATCGGGAGAATTTGATGAGTTTGCTGTAGGTATGGGAATTAAAGTTTTAAATTCTTCTCCATATTATGCTCAAGCTAATGGTCAGGCTGAGGCTTCTAACAAAGGGATCATCAAACTCATTAAGCGCAAAATTGAAGAAAATCCTAGGAGGTGGCATACAGTATTAAATGAAGCCTTGTGGTCATATCGGATGTCATGTCATGGTACAACCAAAGTAACACCTTATCAGTTAGTATATGGACACGACGCAGTATTGCCTTGGGAAATTAAAAAAGCGGCTCTAGGCGAATACGTTCTCAAAATTAGGCCGACGGTAGATGATTATGATACTCTTATGAAGGATGAGTTGGAAGATATGGCGGGTCATCGGTTAAGGGCTTTAGTTAGCATCAAGAAAATAAGAAAAGAGTAGCCGATGGTATGACAAGAAGGTGAAGATAAAGGAGTTTGCCGAGGGAGATCTGTGCTGAAATTGATTTCTTGATTGGGACTAAAAGTTCAAAGTTTGGAAAGTGGTCTCCTAATTAGGAAGGTCCATATCGGATAAATCGATCTGTTCTCGGTAACGCATATTCTAGAAACCCTCGAAGGGTTGTGTTTCCCAGAGCATTAAATGGAAAATATTTAAAGAAATATTACCCTAGTATTTGGATGGATGCATGAAAGTATAAGTGCCGATAATAGTCCTATCGGCTAAAATTATACAAGGATGTCAATGTCTCATAAAGTGTCAATGCAATAGACAAGATTTACAAGTTTAACAAGGATTGGATAGCCAATATCGCATGCGTGGCGAATCTGGTGGCTTCCTTCATTTCTTTGATGTCTTCATCGGCAAACCCTCCACAGGCTTGAGTTTTTTCTTCATGGCCAAGGCTTTGCGAGCCTGGATGTCTCTTTCTTGCTAAAGGGCCTTGATGGCATCGGGTAGCTGGCTTTCTTCTTGTTGGGCATGAATTAAGGCTGCCTCGACTTCTTTCAATTCAGCCAATAGAGCCATCCTCTTTTGCCGATAAATCTAAGATTTTCTCGCTTAAGTTCGGCCCCGAAGTCTGCAAGTTGTTGATGCCCTTGTGCTTCTCATCCGCAATTTGTTTCTGTGTAGCATCTCTTCTTTGAGTTGAGCTGAGTGCTCTTCTATCGGCAATGCGTTGAGCTGCACCCCGTTGATATCGTAGTTGGCGGCTTTCTAAATGGGTCATTGGGAAGAGTGCTTCTTCAACATCGGCGGGGGACCTCGCCCACGGATTGTTTTGAAAATTGCCTTTGCGGGGTCCGAGTCATCTACCGGTTAGGCGGTATCCTCTTGTAACAAGTCCAGAGAGCTTCCAACTTGGACTTAATTTCTACCGATATTGTTCCCAAAGGCAAGGGAAGAACTTGTTTCCTCTCCATCATCGTCGAAACGTCAATGGCAAAGGAAAATAGGCTATTTGGGGAGTCTTGTTCTGAGAAAAAAAAAAAAGAAGAGGTCGATTAAGGATAAGTATGAATATTATAAATCGACTAGGTCAATCGGCTTACATGCTTCAAGGCAATTTCACGTACTTGGTCGGAAGAAGCGATCTGAGTATCTTGTGTGGAGGATCGGTGAGCTTGCCGATGGGATATCCTCTGTGGCCTCATCGGTGGTTGGCTCTTGGGGTATGATGACCGATGGTATGTCTGTCAGACAGAGGATCAACCGCTTGCTCGGTTGCATCGATTGATTCTGGCCGGCTTGGGACGTTAGGGCGAATGTGGGGATCGGCATGGACTTCATCGTTTTGGCCGTGCCTCGGCATCTCATTCAAGGCTTTGCGCTTTGCTTGGGCCTCAAAGAACGGTTGGTCGGGGGCATCGGCACTTGTTGGTTGTGGAGCTTGAACATCTGGTACGCTTGCCGATGTACCCATTTGTTGCTGCAAAACAAGTATAAGGTATGATATTTAACGGATAAAATATAAAATCAAAGGAATACCTCGAAGGTTTGTCGAGGTAGTGGTGCTGATGTCGGAGGAATTGCCGATGACGATCCAAAGAAATGCTCTTACCCTAATGATTAATGTTAATACGCTTTACGATCGGCATGAGTAGAAATAAACAGGGTTGTTACCTTGAATGCCTTGATCAGGGTTGTAGCAGCAGCCAATGGAGTGGCCCTAGCTGTAGCCAATTTGGACTTGGAAGTGATGGTCTTGGCACGGGTCTTCTGGTGAGTCAAAGCAGCTAAGGTGGGGGCGTTGTAGCCGATCGGTGATATCGGGGAAACAGGCCGAAGATCGAAGGGTTTCCCACTTTTGCTCATAGATGGTGCTGGGTTGTTAACCTGTCACGAGAAAGTTAGTTACCGATATATGAAAGGAAAAAGCAGAAGGGAGTTAAAAGAAACTTACTGCATCATCGGGAATAGTGTATTCAGGGTCGATCATGTGCCGATATGTGTGAGTAGATATTGCAAATAGTTGTTCCCTCCACTCTCGCCACCATTGCTTATATGATTCGGTGATGAAAGATGTTGGCATCGGATGGATATATCGACATCTCGTAGTATCGACATCGGGGGAGAGTAGCACTACCCTGCTCCAATCTATTCCGCAGGTGATTGTTTCTCTGGGTTTGATCACATCGGCAAAACAAAGTTTGATTGGCAGTTGCCCAAAAGCCAATTGACGGGATACTGCCGATGGATTGTAAAATTCATACGTGATATTGGTGTTTTTCTCGCTCTCAATGTGTTTCTTTGGGATTGCCACAGGAGTAATGATGGCCATCATGAGTTCATTATCTTGATTCAGAGTGTCATCGGCAAAGTTGAAGAGAAGGGGGAATATGTTTTCTTCGTCAATATAAGGTACCCAGGCCCTATGATCACGAGAAAGACCATTGTAGAAGTTTTGGAAGAATCATCGATCCGGTCTTCATTGGCCTCTGTTCGGGGAGGACAATTATGGCTTCACCAAAATTGAGGGGTGAGCGTGTTGCCGATTCCTCATCCCCAAGCACGTGGTCTTCAGCAATTTCTCGTGGGAATTGTTGGGCAAAGAAGTCCCATTGCGAGACGTTTTTTGCATATGGGCATTCACCACATGTTGATAAACCACCACGGGCCTCCTAAATTGCCGATGGGTTCGCCAAGCAAAAGTTTACGAGACACTTGATGAAGAAGATGATAAGTGGAGCTCGGAAGGTATCGGCCAAGAGGAAACCTTACACCATTAGCCAAGAGTTCAGTTCAAATTGGGGGAGGAAGGCGTTGGTTGGTCCCTCTTGATCGACCACAGAAGATAAATTTTTCTAACCACATATTCAAGAATGTGGCATGTTCCTCCGGTTTAATCGTCCCGGTCCTCCGGCATTCTTGAATATATCTCGTCCAACCGCCCGATGTTGCGGGTATTCACCCTATGTTCGAGATTTTCTGCCATAGATGGAGCCTTCATCGGCGGTTGAAATGTCCAAGCCGGTGAGCATGTAGACATCGGCAAGTGTGGGGGTGGTTTGGGCCATGTCCAAACATAAAAGTATTTGTTGTGTCGACCTGAATAAGCAAGCAAATCAATCATCATTGACTCGTTCTTTTGCATATCGGCAATGGATAGCCTAATGCATTGGTCTAGCTTCCGTTACGCCCGGTGTACTTGCATCGACACATTGACCCTCAAGTACCAATCTTTCCACCCTTTGGTGGTTTTGGGCCAAGATCGTAATGTATCTTTTCATAAATTCAGAGAAATTTTGGGCTCTAAAAGGGATTACATTAACCTCTCGCATTAATCGGATCGAGTTGGATCTGGGTTGCCCATTGGTCCTAGGCATTGGAAATGCGGTGATCGGTTGGAATAACTAATTTGTTGCAAAGTTCCTAAGTTTAGAGGATCCAAGAACAAAGAAAAAGAGAAAAAATTACCAACTGTATAAACTCGCCAAGACCAGAGGAATCGAGGTAAAAAGTAACGAAAGTGGAACGAACCGCAGGGACGTCGAAGTTGATTGCCATTATCTTGAGGTAGATGGGGCACGAAATGGAGACTCGAGGTTGATCTTTGGAGAAAAGTTCTTGTTGGTTGAGGTCACGTAGCGGTTGTTCGTTCTGAGTCGCCACGGAAAGAGAGAATGCCAAAGGTTGGAGTCGAGGGTAGAAGACGAGCTGTTCGGAGAAATCTATTTATAAGCCGCTTGGAGTAGGGGTATTCGGACTTATCTCTATGCCGCATGCGCATGTGGGGGTCGAGGTGGTTCGAGATGGATATGGTAAATCGTTACACGATAATCAAGGGATTGTACAGATGATTTGATGGCAAGTAATCATGACTTGGAAGAGATCTTGGTACAGGATATTTTAATTCTAAAAATGGCGGCATTATTATGTTAGGATCTTACCGATGGATTATTATTTTGGTATCTTAACCATAATCAGGGCAAGAGTGGTTGGAAATTGTGCGATATTTACTGAGGTGCGTGAATCAGGACTAGATTTGATTAGATTTGATAACAGATCAAGTTTTGGCTTGGAGGATGAGTTACGGTAATTGGGCGAAGGCAAACGTTATCTGGAGTAAATTTCGGAGCATTAATGGTTTTATACTCCAAAATTGGGGGGCATGTGTTGACACCGTTTTTTGCACGTGTCAAAATGATCAGAGTGGGCTAATCGGCAGGAGGAGAGTTACTGTATACGCTGACAGCCATGAAAATCAGTAAAGATGATTGCCGATGAATGGTGGTGATCGATGGAAAGGTTCATTTAGACTCGGGTGTTGCCGATAAGGTTGGAGATATTAGTGTCGATGCCGATGAAGGAAGGCTTGAAAACTACTGCCGATGAAACAGGAAGTATGCCGATGAAAAGGAGGTCGGTGAGAATTCCATCGTAATCGAGGCGGACAGGGAAATAGATAGGAGTTGATTTCCTTTTCTATATTTGTTAGAGTATGATTCATGTAAGAGTCACGTGTTTCCTTAGATATGGACTTGGTGTCCTAGTCGTATTTGGTTTTGTCTCTTTAGATCAGGGTATAAATATAGATTGAGGGGCAATGTAATAGATAAAAAATCAATATCAAAAACCAATTTTTACTCCTATTTGCATCTACTCACTTTTCGGCGACTTTGTCAATTTGCATATTTTTCCTTTTTACGAGTTCTCATTGATTCGGCGAGTTGCATCGTTTCAGTGCAACCTTCGGCGATTCTCGAGTTCCGCGTGAGTACCTCTTGGCCGTGACTTCCGGGCGTATCGCTGTTGTCAGGACCAAAGTGCTTGTATCTTCATCCTTGTCGATTAATAGGTCAAATCGACTGGCACGCTTTGGATATCGATTCGGGTATTAGCCCTTTGTGTTTGCAGATTCACTTTTGCATCAACAACATCTCAAGAAGTGTTTGCGTGTTCTGGAGGAAAGAATAGAACCTCGAGGTATCCAACTCAAATCAGATTTGGTGTATCGTGAGCAACCAGTCCGGGTGTTAGACACTAAAGAACGTGCTACTCGGAATAGTGTGGTAAAAACATACAAGATACAGTGGGATCATCATGATGAGGGAGATGCAACTTGGGACAAAAAGGCTTATAAAGATTTTTATAACAAATGGTTCGTAACCCAAATCTCGGGACGAGATTTTTATAAGGGGGGAGGGCTGTAACACCCCGGTGTTATGCCAGCATTTAGGCACTGCAAATCATGCATATCATGCATCATTAAGCATCCTAATCATACATGCCTAATCATGTAAATAACAACCTGAAACAACTTTGCTTGAAACATATGAAACATGTTCGTTAAACCTGAATGTTGCATACACTTGTTAGAGTTATTTTTGCCCTGATTATGTTTGCTAGGCTAGTAAAACATGTTTGGCTACTATTGTAAATCATCTAGGATTATTTAGTTCAATTTTTGGAGCAAGGTTTGTATTCAAATTAATTCAAAATTTTGCTTCAAAAATAATTCCCCAAAAATTAGGGTTTTGAGTTAAACATTGACTTTGATTTTGTAATTCAAAATCTATCAAGAATTTGGCTTTGGTCATAAAATCAAAGTTGTAGATATTGAAAAATGGAACAAATTTCATTTTGCACCAATTAAATGAAAATGTTTTTAAATGGCTCAAAAAATGGGAATTTAATTCTGTTTATTTGAGAAATAAAAGAAAAGAATTTCATTTCGCAACAGTCAGCCGCTTCGACTTCGACCTGCCCACGGCCTGGCCGGCTGGCCAGCATCCCACTTGCCTTGCCCTCTACCCCATTGAGCCATTTCGTTCCCCTCATTCGCTCGCTCGCTTTACGCTGCCGATCACGGCGAACACGCATCGCCACAAGATATGAGCGTTATGACCATGCTGCCGTCGCCGCTGCTGTCATCATGGCCGGCTTTCTTGCCAGCACTTCATCCGCCCTGCCTTCTGCTTTGAAACCACTGCGCTCGCTTGCACTCTCCCGCGCTGCCTCTCCTCTCCGTCAGCGCCGAGCTCACCCACTGTCCCCCTTGCTGCGCCACCGCACCCACCGGCCAAATTCGCCGCTTCTCCTCCACCTCGGCCAGCAATCGTGCGCCCGTAGCTCCGCCTCGCTCTCCGGCACGTGGTGCTCGCGCTTGTGCCGACTGTCGAGCTCAGGTAGCGCCTTCTCGCGCCTCGCCACCGACGGCCATGGCGCCGCCGTGCTCGGCCGCCGTGGAAGGCGCCCTTCCTGCTCTTCTCCACCCTGCCTAGCTACCTTCCCGCCTTCACCAGCTTCTCGCGAACAAGCATCGCCCTTCTTAACTCGCCATGTCATGGCATGCAATGGCCGCTGTCTCGTTAGCGAAAGCATCGCCGCCCGTGGTGTCACAAGATCGGCGTGGCCACCGCCTCGGCCAAGCTCAGCCAATGAGGCCATGGGCGACGCCTGCCGACCGCCTCCCCCTTCTCTTTGCTCGGGCGCGCTTGAGAAATACATGTGGCAATGGGCGACAATTCCATGGGCCGCCCGATGAGCAATAGGAGGATTCGTTTTCAATTTTTCTTTATTATTTGAAAATAGAAATGGTTTGGAAAATGTTTGGATACTCAAATTTGCTACAAATCTATTGAAATAAATTTTTCTAGGTTCTTTATCATCAGATCTACTTGGGAAAATTATTGCATGTCATTTCTGGGATACTTCTCTGTAGAACTTTATTTAATCATGGATATTGCTGATAACTTGAAAAATATGTAGAAAAACCTATAGGCTACAGAAAAATATGATTCTAAGTTTGTTAATCTTCATATGTAATGTACTTTCTCGGAAAAATATGTGTCATGCATGTACTGTAGAAAAATTTTGAGGTGTAGTTCAAGTACCTTTAATGGCTGATTTTTGTTATTTTAGCTAGAGAGCAAACTTTGTATAAAACATGCATGTGATAATTTTTGTACAGTGATTGTATGCTATAAAGATCATAGGAAAAATGCTAACTCTGTTGTTTGACACTTTTCACAGTACAAAGTATTTTCCTGTTCATAATCATGCCATAGCTTGTTATTTTTGTGTAGGCTAATCCACTCATTCAAATACCATGAAAATATGAAAGTAGACTACTTAGGGTAGTACTATGCTATGGTAATTTTCTAAGATTTTTCTAAGCAATAAAAATAGATGTTGCTATTCGAACCTATTATTAATTAGGGTTTAAGCAAGTGTTGCTTTAAGTGTGATTAAGAAATTAGTGAAGCTTTGGTGTATCTTTGAAGCATTCAATAAGATGTGTTGACTTAACATATTAGTAGTAGAAGAGAATGCAGTAGATGACATGTGCTCGTAGTATATGTTCTTGGATGATGTTGACTACCTTGCATTTAAACATATCCATTGTATTCATCTCATTCGATGCACCGATTGCATAAGCACTTACGCACATTGCATCATATACGATCGCAAACCGAGAACCCAGTCGTCATACCTGAGGAGCCCGAGGAGCAGCTCGAGGTGCAGCCGCAGGAAGTGCCCGAAGCCGACGAGGAGGACGTTGAGGAACTTCCGGAGTGCCCCGATCACCGTCCGAGCTCCTTCGAGAGAGGCAAGCCCCGGAGCATTTTCTCCTGGTTTGCAATTATTAATTAAATGCTTTACTTTAATTGATGCATTACGTTCAGGAGTTGTTTGCAACCGTTGCTGCATTATACCTTGTTACCTTTGTTATACTATATCCTTGTTACCCTGGTATCCGCAATCGAGTCAATGCTTAGCTGGCTTAGACCGGTAGAAGTCGGGTGATTTCCTGTCACCTGCGAGCTATAGGTGGTTACCTAGATCTGCTTGGATGACTATGAAGTCATGGTATAACTAAGTGTTAAATGAAGTTGAGACCGGACGGAGACTTGCAGAGTTTTGGACTGTAGTGTTTTCCGTCTGTGTCGATTAAGGACCGACCGTTGTTGGGCCTCGAGTCATGTTGAACACGTGCCTTACATTTAGCTAGCCGGATAAAGTACCTTCCGACCGTGAAGCTGGGAGATTATTCGGGCCGAGTAGATTGCCCGCAGCGCACTATGCCGGAGCAGGTGTGGTAGGACACGGGGGCGAGATGATAAGACCAAAGTGCAGTCGGTCGGCCCCCGGGTACATGTGGTTCCTGGCAAACTCGAGATACCTGGATAGTTGACTCGGTGATCAATATCTCACTTTAGCGGGTGAGTGAGGTTTGTGTAAGGAATAAAAAACCAGCTGGTTAGGAATCGATTCGAATCGCCATCGCTCCTGGATAGTGAGCACTTGACTTGAGTTACTTCATCGTAGTAAATGTTTATGGAACACTTGGACAGTTATAATGAATATGACAGTATGGAAGTTGTTTAATGATCATTGGTTATCATTATCTGCTTAATCACATGTTTGCTCTAGTATAGGTGCAAATCTAGTCGACAGGTTAATAACAATTAACTTGACAATAATGCTTTTGAAAAGGGTCTTGAAATGCTAAAAATGCTTTCTTTGCAAATGAGTCAGCTACCCTACTATAAAGCCTTCATAATCCTTGGTGTCACTTATTTTCGGTTATGTCGGGTAAGTCTAGCTGAGTATCTTCTCGTACTCAGGGTTTTATTTCCACTTGTTGCAGATGGGCAGATGTATTACGGCTACTGTATCAACTGCCTTTATCCTGCGATGGGTGATGCTTAGGACCATGGGCATGGTCATTCCTTATGTCTCGTCTAATGCTTTTGTTGGAGATGATCATTCACTGGCACTGTATTTGAACTCCGTGTGAGTGTGTGTGTGTGGTTTGAACAAATGGCTTCCGATACTTTTATTCGAACTTGTTTTGTAATAACTATGTTTAAACTCTGATGTATCTGAGATGCAAACTTTTATGTAATATGTGATGGTGACCGCTAAACTTATTACGATCTTGGCTGGAATGGAAGTTGGTTTGAAATCCTTCGTGATTTCACGGACTACCGGGTTATACGGGCTTAAGTTTGCTAAATCGTCTGCTCTAGCGGATGATTTTTCTTACTTAATTTCGTATAATTGGTCGGTTCTGTTACACTGACTAGGCAAGGTAAAAGAGGATGTTTGGTGGATTTGTAGCACTCGGTTGCACATTGAAGCTTGCGCATCGTATCACCCTTTGTAGTATGGCTTTTCCTAAACTCAATTTCAAAAGTAAAAGTAAAAGTGTTATCCTTCATTTGATTTTACCTGCTTGTCATCTCGATAAATCTTGTTAGCCTCCTAATTGTGTGGTCATTATCACCAAAACCCACATTAGAGCTTGATTGCACTTACAATCTCTCCCTTTTTGGTGATTGATGACAACACGATTAGAGCGTACAAAAGATATAACTAAACAACTGAAATTTTTGAGCTATGGGTGTAGGAGCTCCCCCTGAATATGTGAATGGGAATTAGAATTTCCAAGTTGGCATTAGAGGCCAAAAATTCACATATTTGAGTGAAATGGAGGCTCCCCCTACATCCATTGCTTTTGTGGGGTGTTGCACACAGTGTCATAAAGATATACGTGATGCAAATGACATGTATGAAAATTAGAGAATTATGCTACAGCTGGACAGTGCAGCATTGCTGCTCAGAACATAGCACTACTATAGGGCAGCACTACTGCTCGAAGCGTAGCACTGCTGCTCTGGCTGCTGACAGCATAAGCGCGGAAGCAAAGCACCAACACAAAGCTATTGCAATATATATCTAATTAAAGCAGTAAATGACAAGCTAAATAGCTTCACAAAGAACATGTCCACATCCACCACCAAAACAAAGCTATTGCAATATATATCTAATTAAAGCAATAAATGACAAGCTAAACAGCATTGCAAAGAACAAGTCCACATCCACCATAATAGAGAGTACATAGGAGCAAAAATAGATTTTGAGCAACTCTCGACTCTTGACTCTCAAAGGATAGGACATGAAGCTCCTGCAAATCGACGAAAAGCTATGAAAAATAAGTTGTACCCCTCTCTAATCATCTTCTCCCCCTTTGGCAACAAGCACCAAAAAGAGAAGAAAAGAAGAAAGAGAGATGCAACTACTCCTCATCATCCGCTTGGTCCGAAGAGAGAGATAGCTCAGATTTAATTCCTATTTCCTCTCTATATAGATGAATATGGACATATACTTCTTGATTAAATTGGTCAACAGCGGATAATCAATACAAGCAATGACCAATTTAAGCAAGCTCACCTTTTATAAATCATTTTGAAGCACAATAATTAAATTTTGCAATCTTTTCCTAGATACTAGTTGATCAATCAAGGTGTGCTAAATTTCAAACCACGTTACGAGAATCAAGTATATTTAGCTCACTATGCAAAGCACAAAACCTTGACTCATCGAGAGGCTTAGTGAAGATATCGGGTAGTTGCTTTTCGATGCTCAGATGATGAATTTTGATATCTCCTCTGGTTTCGTGGTCTCTCAAGAAATGATGTCGGATGTCTATATGTTTGGTTCTTGAGTGGTTTATGGGGTTGTTTGCTAGCTTTATGGCACTTTTATTGTCACACAAGAGTGGGATTTTGGTAAAGCGACATCCGAAATCTTGAAGGGTTTGCCTCATTCAAAGTAGTTGAGCACAACATGCACCGGCTACAACATACTCGGCCTCAGCGGTGGAAAGGGCTACATAATTTTGCTTTTTAGAACTCCAATACACTAGGGACCGTCTAAGGAATTAACATGTCCCCGAAGTGCTTTTTCGATCTACTTTGCAACCGGCGTAATCGGAATCCGAATACCCAAGTAGATCGAACTTAGAGCCCTTGGGAAACCACATTCCAAGGTTAGGAGTGTGTACTAAATATATCAAGATTCTCTTAACGGCCATCAAATGGCACTCTTTCGGGTTAGCTTGAAATCTAGCACACATGCACACACTAAGCATAATATCGGGCCTAGATGCGCATAAATAAAGTAGAGAGCCGATCATGAAGTGATATACCTTGATATCCATGGCTTTCCCTTTCTCATTGAGATCAAGATGTTCAATGGTTGGCATGGGAGTTTTGATAGGCTAGGCATTCACCATGTCAGACTTCTTTAGCATATCATGGGTGTACTTAGTTTGGCTAATAAAAGTCCCTTCCTTCACTTGCTTGATTTGAAATCTAAGGAAGAATTTCAATTCACCCATCATAGACATCTCAAATCTCTTGGTCATGACCTACTAAACTCCTCACAAAAAGAATGATTAGTACTACCAAATATTATGTCATCGACATATATTTAGCACACAAATATATCTTTACCAACTTTGTGAGTGAAGAGGGTAGGATCGGCTTTGCCTATTTCAAAGCCTTGTTTGAGCAAGAATTCCGTAAGGCATTCATACCATGTTCTTGGTGCTTGCTTAAGCCCATAGAGTGCCTTTTGGAGTTTATAGACATGGTTTGGGAACTTGGGATCTTCAAAGCCCGATGGTTGCTCAACATAGACAAGTTCTTGTATAGGGCCATTGAGAAATGCACTCTTCACATCCATTTGATATAACTTGAAGTTGTGATGGGCAGCATAGGCTAGAAGCATCTGGATTGCTTCAAGTCTTGCTACCGGTTCATATGTTTCTTCAAAGTCCAAGCCCTCTACTTGAGTGAAACATTGAGCAACCAATCTTGCCTTGTTCCTTGTCACCACACCATTCTCATCTTGCTTGTTCCGAAAGACCCACTGGGTGCCAATCACATTGGTCTTGGGTCTTTCCACCAAGGACCATACTTGATTTCTTTCAAAGTTGTTGAGCTCTTCTTGCATAGCCATCACCCAATCGGATCACCAAGTGCTTGATCTACCTTAAGAGGCTCTAGAGAGGAAACAAACGAGTAAAATTGGCAAAGACTTGCTAAATGAGAATGAGTTGTTACCCCCTTTCGAAGACTCCTAAGGATATTGTCAACGGGATGATCCTATTGTATCATTTGCCTTAGCCTCGGGTGATCAATGACCTCTTGCTGGTCTGCGGGTCCTTCTTCATCTTTTTGCTCAAAGATAGGTTGCGGGTCAAGTCCATGAGTCGGGCCATGCCGGAACCTAGGTATGGTGTTAAATGAGAAAGGGTCGGGTCATCACCCCTGTGACGTGCCATGTCGAGATCTGGTGAAAGGTCCTAAATGGCTAGAGGGGGGTGAGTAGCCTATAAAAATTCTCAACAAAAACACTAGAGCAAGTGGTTAGTAACCTAAATGGCAAAATATAATTTTGCTCTAGATCTACAAGGGTTGTAAGCCACCTATCCCAACAATTCTAGTTGCTATGATCTCTAGGCACACAAGAGGCTAAGTCACTACTCACTAAGAGCTCTCAAACAAGCTACACAAAAGAGCTCCACTAGGTGAAACTAAACAAGCAAGCAAGCTCTCAAAACTAGCTACACTAAAGAGCTTGCTACACAACTAGTTTGCAAGGAATGTAAGGGAGTGAGTAGGGTGATTATACCGTCGTGTCGAGGAATGAACCAATCACAATATGAATGTCAACTCAATCACCTAGAGAATTCCAAACACAATGGACACCAAGATTTTTCTCCCAAGGTTCACGTGTTTTTCAGCACGCTAATCCCCATTGTGTCGACCAACACTTGGTGGTTCAGCGGCTAATAGGTGTTTCACAAACCAAGCCCACCACAAGGGCACAACAAGAACCTACCCACAAGTGAGGTAACTCAATGACACGAGCAATCCACTAGAGTTACATTTTGGCGCTCCGCCGGGGAAGGCACAAGACCCCTCACAAGCAACCAATCAGAGCCGGAGACAATCACCAACTCCTCTCAATGATCCCCAATCATCGGGCCATCTAGGTGTTGGCAAACACCAAGAGTAACAAGATCACGACCAACCCAAAGCTCCCACATAGTGCCACAAGATGATGCAACTCAATGCAATGCACTAGAGGCTCACCAATCTCACTCAAATGATGAAAACAAGTGTGCAAGTGAGTGGATTGTGTTTTCTCAGATCCCAAAGGGTGTGCACAAGTGTAATGGGTTCCAAGAGAGTGGACATGGCTGACCACCACCTCTATTTATAGCCACACAAGCAAATAGAGCCGTTATACCCCTTGGGTTGTTGTTTGTGAGGGCACCGGATAGGTCGGTGTGGCACCAGACAAGGGGTGGCAGTGCCCTCCAATGGTCAAATTACAATGGGTCACTGGATAGGGGTGGCGGTGACCAACCCAATCAAGCCCCTAAAAACCAAGTCTCTACAGAAAAGGTGTGGTGCATCGCTGTGCCAGTGGTGGTGACCCCTTGGCCCAAACTCCAGTTTCACCAGCCTCGGGTGAAAAGAGGCGGTGGCACCGAACAGGGGGTGGCGGTGCACCACCGTGCCAGTGGCAGTGCACACAGCCATGTCCGGTGACCACCCAGTCTTCTTTGCTCGAGACCCACGTCTAGGAGGGCACCGCCCTAGGGGTGGTTGTGCACCCAGACAAGGGGTGGCAGTGCCACCCGAGACACCTCCACTTTCTCTCCAAGTTGCAAACCTTGTCGCGTTTGATCCACGACAACTTGAGCAACTTCTGCATAGCGATGCTAACTCTCAAAGTGTTTTCTCAAAACATGTTAGAGCCAAGTTAGCATTTCTCAAAAACATTTTAATAAATATTTTTGCTTTACGCTCCGATAGCGCACTAGGCCTAAATGCAATGCATGAAGTCCAACACCTAGTGACACTAGATGACCGAATTGTCTAGTAGAGATCCCCTCTTGATAGTATAGCCATCTATCCTAAATGTGATCACACTCTCTATAGTGTCTTGATCACTAAAACAAAATCCCTATATGTACCTTTGCCTTGAGCTCCATAGGGTTTTGTTTTTGTCTTTCTTCTTTTCAAGCGAGAGCACTTGATCATCATCACATGTAGCCATCTCATCATCTCATGTGGTCATCATCTAGCTCCACCACTTGGCTTAGGACTATCCTCTCTTGTCTACACACTTAGCACAAGGACTAGTCCCTAGGTTTCATCAATTATTCAAAACTAAACTAGGGCTTTCATCTGGGCACGGTGTCAAGTGAGCAAGGATCGGATTGTCGCACCCTTAGTGGCACGCCACATTAGCGCCCGGGGTAGTGGTAAATGAGCAAGGGTCTTCACACCTGACACGGTGGGTGCAAAGGGTAAGGAAGCTAGTCGAGCCAACCGTTTAGGTAACTAGAATGTAGGGTCCTTATGGGTTAGTTAAGAGAGTTAGTTGACACACAGCAGTTAAAAGGCGTGTAAGTATCTTGTGCGTCCAAGAGACCAAAAGGAAGGGACAGAAGGCAAAGGAGGTGGACAATACCGGCTTCAAGCTCTGGTACACAGGGACAACTTGAAATAGAAATGGAGTAGGAGTTTTGATTGATAAGAGCCTCAAGGATGGTGTGGTGGAGGTGAGAAGGCAAAGAGATAGGATCATCTTAGTTAAACTTGTCATTAGTGATATGATCTTAAACGTAATTAGTGTGTATGCCCCCCAAGTAGGCCATAATGAGAGTGCTAAGTGGCTTTTCTAGGAAGAATTAGATGGCTTGGTTAGAGCTGCTCTTAGTAGCGAGAAGCTCTTTATAGGAGGTGATCTTAATGGCCATGTAGGTACATCAAGTGTAGGTTTTGAGACGGCTCATGGGGGTTTCGGATATGTTAGTAGGAACTGGGAGGGAGAGGAAGTACTAGACTTTGCTATAGCTTTTGATCTAATGATAGCTAAAACTTTCTTTAGTAAGAGACAATCCCATTTAGTGACCTTTAGTAGTGGACAATACTTTAGTCACGTCGACTTTGTCCTTACAAGGAGGGATAAACAAGCATGCGTGGACTATAAGGTGATACCTGGAGAATGTGTGGTCTCTCAACGCAAGCTGGTGGTGGCTGACTTTTGCTTTATGGCGCAAGCTCATAGGAACAAACAAGCTAGGGTTGCTAGAACGAAGTGGTAGAAATTGGAAGGGGAGGCATCAAATGTCTTTAAGGAAAGGGTTATTGAAGAAGGCCCTTGGAAGGATGAAGGTGATGCAAACAACATGTGGGAGAAGATGGCAACATGAGTTCAGAAGGTTGCTTCAGAGGTGCTTGGAGTGATCAAAGAGAGCAGATGCGACTCGAAAGACACTTGGTGGTGGAATGAAGATATGCAAAAGGCTATTAAGGAAAAGGAGTGTTATAAGCGCTTGTACCATGACAGGTGTGCAGACAACATAGAGAAGTACAAGGTGGCAAAGAATACTACAAAATAAGCGATGAGTGCGGCAAAGGGGCGGGCCTATGAGGACCTTTACCAATGTTTGAGTACGAAGGAAGGAGAGAAGGACACATTTATAGGAGACACATTTATAGGATGGCTAGGGCTTGTGATAGGAAGACAAGGGACTTCAACCAAGTTAAGTGCATAAAGGATGAGAGGGAGCAGCTCTTGGTGAAGGAGGATGAGATCAGACATAGATGGCAAGAGTATTTTGATAAATTATTCAATGGTGAGAACGAGAACACCACCGTTCAACTGGATGACTCGTTTGATGACACTAATAGGCGCTTTGTGTGGAGGATTCAAGAATCGGAGGTCAGAGATGCCTTGAAAAGGATGAAAGAGGGCAAAGCGATGGGCCCTGATGGTATCCCAATCAAGGTGTGGAGATGTCTCGAGGATATAGCTATAGTATGTCTAACCAAGATGTTCAACAATATCTTTTGATCGAACAAGATGCCTGAGGAGTGGAGAAGAAGTATATTGGTACCAATCTACAAGAATAAGGGAGACATCCAAAGTTGTACTAATTATCTAGAAATTAAGTTGATGAGCCACACTATAAAGATATGGGAGAGAGTCATCGAGCAGCGCCTACGAGGAAAACCAATTTGGTTTCATGCCGGAAGGTCAACCACAAAAGCAATCTTCTTAATAAGACAAGTTATGGAGCAGTTCAGAGAGCAGAAGGACCTACACATGGTTTTCATTGACTTGGAGAAGGCTTATGACAAGATACCAAGAAATGGTATGTGATAGACTTTGGACAAACATAAAGTCACATCAAAGTACGTGACCCTCATCACGGACATGTACAACAATGCTGTGACTAGTGTTCGAACAAATGATGGTAACACATATTACTTCCCGATTAAAATAGGACTTCATCAAGGGTCAGCCTTAAGCTCATATCTCTTTGCCTTGGTAATGGATGAGGTTACTAGGAACATACATGGGGATATCCCTTAGTGTATGTTGTTTGCTGATGATGTAGTGTTAGTGGACGAAAGACGGGCGGAAGTAAATAGGAAACTAGAGTTGGCGTGGCAGACCCTTGAGTCTAAAGATTTTAGATTAAGCAGAACTAAAACCGAATACATGAGATGTGACTTTGGTGGAGCTACACAGGAGGAGGGAGAGTGAGTTTGGAAGGTCAAGTAGTGGCTAAGAAGGATACCTTTCGTTATCTGGAATCAATGCTACAGAGGGATAGAGATATTGATGCGGACGTTAGCCATAGAATCTAAGCAGGGTGGATCAAGTGGCAATAAGCTTCTGACATTCTCCATGATAAGAGGGCACAAAAGCTAAAAGGCAAGTTTTATAGAACGACAATTAGACCAACTATGTTGTATGGAGCAGAATTGGTCTACAAAGATTCGACAAGCAACAGCTAAGTGTTGCAGAAATGCGTATGTTGTGATGGATTTATAGTCACACAAGAATGGACCGAGTTCAGAACGATGATATACGTGGTCGCCTAGGGGTAGCACCAATTGAAGAAAAGCTTGTCCAACATCGGTTGAGGTGGTTTGGCCATGTCCAAAGGAGACCTTCAGAGGCACCAGTGCATTGTGGAGTTCTAAGAGCAACTCAAAGAGACTCTCTATATCTTTCTAAATGCTAGGAATAGAGAGTTTGGTGAAAAATTATCCTCCAACAGCTTGTCTAAATGGTTATACAAATATAGCCATATTCTATTCTGGATTTTTCGCTAGCAAAAAATAGAATATGGGAATGGCTCTCTAGAGTGTGCACGAGATATAGAAAAACTATTGAAAAGTGCAAAGATATAGAAAGCGATTTTTATGGAAATGACTCTCCAAATGATGATTTAGAGAGTGAGATTTAGAAAGAGTCTTGGAGATGTTCTAAGCCAAGCTAATAATGTGAGAAGAGGTAGAGAAAGACTGAAATTAACATGGGATGACAATAAAAAAGGATTTGAAAGCTTAGGATATACCTAGAGATCTATGTTTCAATAAGAGTGCTTAGAAAACAGCTATTGAAGTGTATGAATTGTGACCGTCTAAGTTGGTCGTTTCTGTTTCCCTTGTCCACGGACTTTCTTAAGCTTAGACTTGTTTCAGCACGTTTATTATTAACCTAGTTTTATTCAATCAAAATCAAATAAATTATAACACCGATTAAATACTACCTCCCTATACACAGCCTTACATGCTTCCTCTCTGCACTCCATCTGCTATGCTGACTCAAGCAACAGCGCCACCGGTGCTCTCGGCACTAGACCCGCTACAAGATATATCTTGATATTAAAAAAACTGGACCAGTGGGGGAAGAACCGCCCCCACGGCTTTCAAGTAGAAAGAGGGATCGACGATCCCGGCCTAGAAAACTCCCCGAACCCTGGCTCATGCCCGAGGGCGATCTTTGAGTCTGCGGATCAATCACAGGCCGGCACGGGTATACCGTAGCCTGGATGTAACCGCACCAGCGAGGGGGATTTTTTTGGGTGGGTACCAGAAATTCTGCCCCCACCGGTGCTCAAACTCCGATCAGCCTGGCTGGGACTTAAGCCACACCTCCTCTCCCGATATATCTTGATATTCACATCTTTATTCATAATGATAAGTATGTTCAACATGTTTGCTATTGCAAGTCTTGATGACCCATATGTTCAGGATGTTTGCTATTACAATTAGATCACATATGTGCACGCTTATCACAATAAATTTTATATATTTCTTTTTAAAGTATGATAAAAACTTTGCTGCAGTTTTATTAGAAGGAGAAAATTAAAAATATGTGTAGGTCCAATTTTTCCGGTGGAAATCGGGGCAAAAAAAACAACTAGAGCGAGTACGCAGCACCCTCAACTTGATGCGGCCAGATCAACTAACCACTCAAACTTCGCTACTTGCTCAAAAAAATGAGCCAACCCTACGCCATGTTAGTTTGGTAAATAAGCGATCGTAAATTTCTAGCCGAAACAGTATTTTCTCTCACACCAAACCAGTCGGTAGTAATAATCCACGATCGTATCATAACGATCGTTTCAAATTTCAAATGAACAGGCTGCTGGTTAACACAACCCAATTAACAACTCAACTAAAACTAATAACTCGACAGAAGCAGGATTTCAAGGATATCCATTGGAGCTTATCTTCTAGCTCTAACCTCGAACAAACGAAAGACCACGACTGAAGCCCTTAGCTCCATAGCTCTTTATAAACATTTCTAGAGTAAAATATGCTTATATTTATCTAAATATATTTAGCTGTGTAACATCTTCGGATGGCAGAAGCTGAAACTTCGTTCCATTATCTAAAAATAATTATCTAAATATCTAGCATTACATTGCTAAGTGAATCCATGGTAGCTATGCAGCTGTAGTGTGGTGATAAGCGTTCATCTCCTACCTATAGCTCGGATAGAAAAGCAAGAGTGCAGGAATATCTGAATCTTTCGCCACTTTAGCTTATCAAGCAAATATCTCAACGATGTAACCTATTCAATTCTTTATTGCGTGCGCACTACATGGATAGGATGGCGAGCGTCCGCTGTTTGCACCAAGAGATAATTCCAGAAGAGATAACGCTAACAAATCAGGATACCAAACTTCACTCACTCAAGCCCTTTTTGTACAGTGATGAGCCAGTGGCGCCCACGACATGCTCAGCATGCTATTGGTCAAAAACCAATTAGGTGGTGTTTAAATTCAGAAAATAAAGTATAGAAATGTTATATTATGTGTCACATCGAGATGTTATATAGGAGTGTTCGGATAGTAATAATAAAACAAATTACAGAAGTTCTCAGTAATCCGCGAGACGAATTTATTAAGCCTAATTAATCCATCATTAGTATATGTTTATTGTAGCACCACGTTGTCAAAACATAGGCTAATTAGGCTTAAAAATTTCGTCTCGTAAATTAGTCGCAATCTGTGCAAATAATTATTTTTTTAATCTATATTTAATACCCCATACATATATCTAAACATCTAATGTAATAAGGAATAAACTTTAGTGAAGACACTGAACAAGGCCTCAGTCCTTCAGACTTCGATGCGTGCTCGCCTCTGGCTCGTCGCTGGTCTAAGGATGCTTCCAAGGTGCTCGACTCATGTGTTCTGGGCATAGATTCCCCTGATTACTACCTATTGTTCGAAAACAAAGATTCCCTTGATCTTGTTCACACTGGGGATAGACGTAAGGGATAGTAGTAATCCCATGACTATTTGACTAGTGCTAGTCAATTTATTCCCAACATTTTTTTTCTTCAAAAAAAGAAGAAGATACGTACACACCATGACTCCGATCATTTTGCATTGAGGAGTCCATGGTACCGAGCTTATGTGGAGCAGCATTCCCATATACTGAACTGAAGCAGTACTGCAGTAGCACGCATCGCCTATAAATAATACTTCGAGCCCCCGCATCCCTTCGGCAAGCAAGCACTTGGCCTCTCAAGTCTCAACACAGCCACAGCGCGCGCGCGCACACGCACACAAGGGCAGGGGATAGGAGTTTGCATTGTCAACAAGGCACAGAAAGAAGACAGGAGGGATGGAGTACTGCTACCAGTACAACAGCGTGAGCAACGTGGAGAAGGAGAAGAGGCCGCCGCTGAGGAGGGGCAGCGTCAAGCTCCAGATCGTCAAGACCCTCAGCAACCTCGTGGCGCCGAGCAACAACAAACGACTCCAAGCAAGTGGGTCGCAACAGCTTCACAAGGGAACGAAGCTACAACTGAAATAAACTGTCTCTTTAGATAGATGTCGCCCTTGTATCTGAATCTGAACTTTGCTTTGAGAAGTTTTCTTAGCTTGGACTTGCTTGTTTGTTTGGTCCACTGGTGAATGAAATATATGGAACTGTATGATAAGTTGGTTCCATGTGTTTTGTTTTGGAAAGAAGGTTCTATGGCTCATGCATGGTACAGAGTATCAACTCTGCTCATGCATGCAGATTAGTACCAACTATCAACGCATCCTTCATCAGTCCATCTTTCAACTCTGTTCGTCTGAAGGAAGGGATACCAATTCTGTTTAATACCTAGCTTGTTTAGTTATTTTGCAGTCAAGCACTTAATTAAGCAGTCAAGAAAACCCTTCAGGCTTTCAGCTGACAAGTGCACTTTGAGCTTGAGGCATCTCTCTCTGAGACTGACCAATGAAATTCAGGTGGTGTTTAGATCCAGGGTGTAAAGTTTTGGGGTGTCACATCGGATGTTGCATGGGGTGTTCGGATACTAATAAAAAAAAATTACAGAATCCATCAGTAAACCGCGAAACGAATTTATTAAGCCTAATTAATCTGGCATTAGCATATTTGTTACTGTAGCACTTTATTGTCAAATCATGGCCTAATTAGGCTTAAAAGATTCGTCTCGCAAAGTAGTCGTAATCTGTGTAATTAATTATTTTTTTAGTCTATATTTAATACTCTATATATATGTCCAAACATTCGATGTGATACGACGTAAAGTTTTAGCCGAGGAACTAAACCAGGGCTCAAGCTCATGGCCATCATCCACACCGGCCTGCCGCCTGCCAGACCACACCATCCCTGCAGCGCTCAATGAGATCTATGGCTTGTGTAATAGCCTAATGCATCTTTCGATCATGCATGGGTGGAGAAAAGGCGAAGCTTTATGCATGCTGCACCTTTGCCACGTTGGCATACATATCCGTTTAGGTTTAACGAAGAAACTTTCGGCAGCGACAAAGATGCAGCTTTACACGCGAGTGGTCCGATTTTTTTTTGGCGCATGAGTAATCATGAGTAGGTAGGCTTCCTTCTCACGGCTTGTACACCTGCACAAGCTGCCGTGAAGTGTTGTTACGCCGTTGCTCGTGATTGCAACTGTGAAAATTAAAGCAGCGAGGATATATACGATGGTGAGAGATTACCGGCCCTTTGCCGTCGTGCCGGGTACATTTATATGCGATTCATTACGAACTTAATCATTATGGTAGCTCCGTGACAACGATGACGATATTTCGAGAACAAAACATGATCATAGTATGAACGGAACAACTACTAGTGCGTGTTTTTGTGATGCGACATAGAGGTTGTATGACCTTTTTTCTTATCTTACTTTTGCTACGGTTCATGGGACAGCGAAGAACTGATACAAATCTCTATGCATCTTTTATGCGTTCGATGTCCTTCTCATAGTGCACTTGTGTTTCTTAATTCTTTATACATCTTGAGGAGTACTTGTAGCTACTCTCATCATGTGGGGCTCGTCTCTCGTACATGGTCAGATCATGTAAAATCATTCTCCTCACATTATCATGACTAAGGGAGACTCTCACACCACCTACTATACTATACGGCATGGGAGCAAGGCCTTCTGCAAAGAAATATGTTGTGCAGCAGCACAGACCATTCCTCACGACCCGAGCCATATGGAGCAAACACTCTCAATCTCTCTTGTTCGATGTGTAACCCTACTCCCTCAGTAATATAAGGGCAGCATGGCACTCTTCTTTGAGGCTAGACTAGAAACATTGGTCTTTGTGCTAAACCCTCACCTGATTTTTTAGACTCGTTCTCCCTATCTCTTTCTCCCCGGTTTTTAACTCCTACTATAAACGTCGAGCCCTTGTGCTCATGAAACACTATTAAGCAAGCTTTAGCCAATGTGCCCATAAAACACTAGTAAGCAAACTAAACTTTAAACCAAGGGATTCAAATAGGTATTTATTTTTGTATATTCCATTTCTTAGCGATTGTATCGCACTATTAAGCATGTAGTTTCTTGTTTTGGAAACTTTCCTTAACAATAGCTATTTTCCTATACTTGACACATATATGGACCATGGTGTAGTACGTTTTTAGCTTCTCGCTACTACAATTTTGTTCTAGTCTTCGCCAAATTCTAGATCTGCCACTTAGTACACCTTGTTTTTTTTCCTTAAAACTTTTAATATGAGCTGACCCAAGTGCTAAGCTAAAAGTTGTATAGTAAGAAGGTGGCATGCAAGGCGGCATTGACAATATTTAATATGGTCCTGCTTGAAACGGAGGAATGTAAAACAGAAAAAAGAAAGAAAATATAGAAATGAGAAATGAGTGTAGGTAGAAAATAGAGGTTTGAAAAACTCGGAAATTTTATAGGAATAGGTGTTTGGAACACAGGAATATAAGAACATGTTTATTCCTCCATTCTAGACTTCTAGTGAATAAGGACTTGCTCATTCCTCTATTCATTGTAGAAAAAATTTTGAAGAGCTTGAGGGTCTAATTGGGACGCACGAATCGTGTAGGAATTTCACAGAGATCATGCAAGAATTTTATAGGAAAAATATAGGAACATAATTTTTTTCAGCATTCCGTAAGAATCTGTCTACCTAGAAATCGGATGTTTTGGGCCTCCCCAACAACCGGTTGTTGAAAAGCACCAAAACAACCGGATTAGCAATCAAATAAAATCCGGTTGTTTTGGCTCCATCCAACGACCGGATTTCCTTAACCTTAGATCAAAATCTGATGGTCCAAATAATATAGACACTAATATCTAATTATCACAATTATAACAAACACTCAAACATAGATATAAATATTACACACATAATGCAAAAAAGCAAAAAAAAAATTACATCAACAAAGAAATAAATTTACATCAATGTAACACTAAAATTACAATGAACAAATCAGTGAAAATATAGAAATATAAGACTGTAAATACTGTAAGGAGAATATAAACACATGAAATTGAAGACCTGTGATCTAAATCCACCAGAAAAACAAAAAAAAAGAACAGCCTAACATTAGACACTGTGTTCGGCTGGTGCCTTGCACAGTAAATTTCGGATGGTTTTGGATGATTCAATAGTATTCTGTAAGAGAGAATAAGCTGAAACAAGCCACCACCTGACCAGCCGAACGCGGTGAGAATCTCATATGACTACAAACTGAACAAAAAAAAGACAAAGGATAGAGATAACTGCAAAATCTAAAACCAGGGTAGGCATGGGCATTTATTTGTTGGGCTTCAACATCTTGTGGAACCACTACAGGTGCATGCTGTGGCCACACCGGAGCACCGACGTCTCTCTCAGCGAATCAAACATTGAGTCTCTTGCAACAATAGCAAAGGTTCCAAATGATGAACAATCAGAGGTGTACACTTTGCAACAACAGCCAGAATCACAAAAGAAACAATGAATTGAAAAAATGATATCTTAAGGGTACTATTGCCATACTTGTATGGGCACTCAAAAGAAACTATTGCCATACTTGCAATGGCACAAGAATGAAGATTGACAACTGCATAACAACTAATACATATGTCAATGATTTAGTCTATTGACTACACGAAGAGAGCAAGCAACCACAGCAATTCACATAGACATATACCATACTCTTCAGAAAAAAATCAAATACAAAAAAGATAGAAAAATACCAGACACATATTCTAAAATTCAAAAAAGTATCAACCATACCAAGGAAATCAGAAAGACAAATGACAAAATCTTCAGAAACAAAAATTCCCAAATTTTTTCTATGGAAGCCAGATATACAAGAAGAAATATGACATATACTTCACAAACGCAAAACAAATTACTTCAAAAAAAGAGAAGGTGCCTTATACCTAAGGATGGCAACGGATCGGGTTTGGGGCGGATATCCGCGGGTTTCGGGTTCTGCGGGTTCGGGTTTGGGGATGGTTTTTCACCCACGGTTTGCGGGTTCGGGGCCCCGAAACCAATCGGGTTTGGTTTTCCACCCGTGGATATCCGAAATAAATCATTTGGAATTAAAACTCATGTTTTATAATATACTAATAATAATTTGTTTACTTAGATTATTAAATTTATTTAAAGTTGACTCATGAAAATATTTATTATTTGTTGCCTCTTGTTTATACATGTGAATATGTGTATATATATACGCGGGTTTCGGGTATCCATTCGGGTTTCGGGTATCCGTTCGGGTTTCGGGTATCCGCGGGTTTGGTTTTGGTGATAGATTTCCACCCGAATCGGTTTTCGGGGCAGATTCGGGTTTCAATTTCGGGTTTCGGTTTTGGGTGCACGGAGACTCCACCCGATCCGAACCCGACCCGTTGCCATCCTTACTTATACCCAGCTTACATGTGTGCACACACAGTGCAGTTTCGGACAGAGCCTGGGCAGGCGCCCAGGGTCACCGGGACCTAGGCCTGCCTCTGTTCTTCAGAAGTTCTACATTCAGAAAAATTTACATCCTCACATGCACAAATTTACATCTACAAAGACAAATACTTACACTAAAAAATACACTGTAAATTAAAAAAAACAAGAATGTAATTCCAAGAATTAGTCACATTGAACCTAGAAACCAGAATTGGTACATTCAATTCAAAGCTTGAATAACAAATTCAGAGAGAAACCAACTAAAAGATCAACTAAAAAATATCAGTGAACTTAATTTTACAAGAAAATCATGAACAAACAAATGCGAAAAAACAACTTTGAATCTGACAACAACAACATCCTAATAAATCTTCACTCATTTAAGCTAAACAAGAGAAGAGAGGAAATAAATATGTACCTTGGCTTACAAGAGCTTGGTTACCACTAGCTGAATAACAGCAGCTGACACCAAAAATTGTAGCAAAGTCTCAATCTGCAGGATAGATCACACATGATGTGTATGGAAACAATGCAACACCTGAAGAAAAGAAACACTCCAAGAGTTACCTATGTGTAGGCAAGTACTCCTAAACCCCCTGTAGCTACAGCGAGACCAATTGTCACATGATGTATAAAGACAATGTAAACACATGAATTTCACAATAAAGACATATGCCAAATTCTTAAGAAAAAAAAAACAATATCCAAATATATTCTATGGAAGCCAGATATCAGAGAGAAATATGGCACATACTTCACAAATGCAAAACAAATTTATTCAAAATAAACAATATTTACCAAATATTTTGTATGGAATGAAGAAAAAAGAAAAAAAATATCCCACATTGTGCACAAATAAAGGGATTCAAAAAATAGAGGCACCTAGTATTTCTCAGTTTCTATAACAAAACATTATCTACCTACTCATTGTCCTTTCCTACTCGTATTCCACAAAAGCAAACTCAAAACACACCTCTTCAAGCTCACACTGCCTTGTAACAAAGCATCTGAAAATGACTACAAGCTCAACCAAAAAAAGAACTGCTTGAAAATGGAAAAAAAAAGGTGGACAAGAAAACTTACACATATTGACACTCCACAAAATTGGGACCATGTAAGACCAACTGAATAGAAGTTGCCTTATCCCTAACTTATATCAAACTGTTAAGGAAATTACACTGAACAATTTAGTGTAAATATAGTAAGAGGACATTGTAAAAACAATAAAAAGACAATATAAAACCAAAAATATGTCACCAATTTCCTCTATTGACTAGGCGAACAGAGCACAAAACCACAGCACTGCACAAACTCAAACTGTGGATCAAAAATTTCAGAGATACATGCAATTTTGAGATAAATTGTAAAAGAGAGAAGCCAAGATCGAGCTGCTGCTGGAAAGATGCTGCACAGAAAAACAATCGAACTGACAAGCAAGCTGGACGCTTCCTATTTTCTGTAAACTGCCGAACAACAGAACAGAGACAATGAATGGAGGAGCTTTGGCCTGGAACACCTCAAAAACAAGCGACAAAAGCTCTCAAAAAGGACCAAATCAAGACGGATTGGCAAGAAATCCGAGCCACAACAGTACCAACTCACAGCGATTTAATCCAAACAAAAAGATAGAGATTTGAGCACGAATTTAACAGAAATCCGAGAACCATAGTGAAAGGTGAAACTTTGCCAAAATCTCAAATAGGAGGTGCTCACGAGATGATTGGATAAATTGATCACCAAGATGTGTTCTCTCAAGTCATAGCACCAATATCTCTCAAGAAAATTACAGTGAACGACTAGTTGTAAATATACTGATAGGACACTAAAAAACTGTAAAAGGAAAATGTAAATGCAAAAACCAAGCTCAATCTACACGTACCCCTAGCTTGCTGCAATAACAAAACACAGCTGCAGATCAAAGCGGTCGATAGTATTGAAAGGATTGACTGAACTGAACAAGATCCTCTAGCCTGACCAAGCTACAAACGACTCAAGCAACTTGCTGCTCCTATGAACTGAACCAATGCAGTTCTGCTGTTATACTGCTTCTGAAAGTTTTCTGAAAAATTACAGGAAAAGACTGCACAGAGAGCTTCTCAAAATCGCACACAAGGAACCATGAGTTAGAAAAAGGCTGCAACATCTCTCGGCATGAATGGCGAACAGGACCCTGGCCCAAGAACCGATCCGTGTAGGAATAAATTGCAGAGCACCTAAGACTACAATCTTCCAGGGATCTGAACCTAAACATTTGTACATATGACTTTTCCTGCTTCAAAAAATAAACTAATCTGCTTCTTGTGCTCAACTCCACAAGCGACAAAGAAGCAAAAGAACAAAGTGATTTAACATACCTCAGAACCAATCCGGAGATGGTTTCCTTGAGAATTCCTGCCACATTCTTCCTAAACAAGGATGATGAAAGATATATAAGAGAAGAGATTCAGGATCAGACTCAATTCTTGCTTCTAATCACATCCAGTTCTCTTTTTCTAAAAAAATAACATCCAGTTCTTGCTCAAAGATGTTTCAAAGACAAAAATCACATCTAGTTCCAACCTGAGTACTACTCAAAGATGTCTCAAAGAAAACAAATGATTAATGCCTTTTCTTTATTCAGTACATCTTCATCTTCAGGTTTGATGTTCCATCTTTTAGGCTTCATGTAACTAGGCAATCAGAGTAGGTACATCATTATTGCTGGAACAATACATTTAGAGAGCAAGCAACTTACTCATTCATCATCAGAAGCATGGCCTTTCATAATCAATATCTGCATGGCATCCCTTAGTTGCATTAGAGGCAAATTAGCAATAAAGGTATAAAACCAAACATTTTATAGATAGTCAGGTAATTGAGGTATAAACCAAACAATTTATAGATAGTAAGCACAAAACAGAAGCTCATTTTCACAGCAAACAGAAACACATTCATGTTTCGTTTACTAAAGCTATCTCTTGTTACAAATTGAAATGACCTAAACTCCACACCATTTCCATTTTCCCCGGCATTGCCATCTCTAACAGTAGAATGCCTAGTTACATCATTTTGAGAAATGCAACAATTAGACACTACAAACACACCATAATCACAGTCTTATCAGAACTACCAAGAACAAGTATACACAATACAATCTGCAACTTCGGCTGCCTGAACTGGTATACAACTCAACACATATACGGAAAGTTCTACAGAAAAAACAATAGATCCAGCATAAGCAAAGCTCACCATTCCTCTCCTATAACTCTACAGCCTCCCATCTATCTACCCCCAAATTTCTGCACGGCCAACAAAGGACACTAAATCAACAAACAGACCTATGAACCAGATCTCCTTACAGCATAGCCACATCTGCAGAACACGGCAGCAAAGACCACGCATCCACGCTGAATCAATGCACTGACGTCAAAACCTAGGATGAGCAACGCGCATCCACAGAACACGACAGCACACAGACCGCAACCGTGCTGGAGCAAAACCATCGGGACATACACCGAATGAACAAGGCACATCCGCAGAACACTGTCGCGCAGATCCCGCATACCGGATGGACAAAACCTCGGCAACCAACCTCGAAAAACCAAGGTGCATCCACAAAAAACAAGGAGACAGAGGCCGCACCGTGCTAGAGCAAATCCACAGCGACAAACGCCGAATCAACAAGAGCAGCATCCCTAGAACATGGCGGTGTAGATCCCCCATCCCCGATGGATCAAAACCCCGGCGACAAACCCCAGATGAACAAGACATCAGACCACTGCCAGAAATCAGAGATTCAGAACAAATGAAGGCAAACCACCGCACCCAAACCACTGATGTTGACACATGTGGTGGCACACAGACACAAAATCCGCAAGCGCACGGGTATCGAAGTAGTTTTCACTCGGAGTATTATCGAGTATAGTATTCACAGAGAAATGTGTGTTGTCTAAACTCTAGTTTGTCCAGAGAAATAGCAATCAAGGTATAAGGTATGAGTAGAAAAAATTCCTATGGTTATAATCAGGACCGTGCCCCATGCACGTGCAAGATGTGCGATTGTACAGGGCCTCCCATTCATAGGGGCCTAAAAAAATTACGACCCATCAAAGCCTGCCGACTCTATGATTAGTTGCCGACGTTGCGTCTCTTCGTAGTGGCGTTGTACAATCCATCTAGTTTGTATCGGGTCCACCTCCGCATCTAAGCATCTCTATCTTCCCGATCAAGCAAGACGATGCCGAGTGACTAAACCGCCATCCGCACATGACTGAAGAGTGAAGGCTACAATGGTTGAATATGTACGATTCTTCATTTATCGCAATACTATGTACATGTTATTATCGTTCTATTTTCTAGGCCGGTAGGGTCTATTTTAGAGTTTGGAACAAGGCCCCATATTTTATCGGCATGGCCCTAGTTATGACCCTATGTAAAGCAAGACTTGTGATTCTAGTGTTTACTTTAGGACATCGCTTAGACGCTAAAGCACCGCTATTAGATAACTCTACCAACGCGACTATGGTCCTACTAATTTAAGAATCTGCTCAATTCAGCGTGGACTACAAAGGATAGACGGGGTTGTCACCTCCCGCTGCTACCACACAACTAGAAAAGAAGGGAGCAAACACAGGTAGCTGTTGGTATATTTAACGCACACAGATTAATCCGCAAGCGCACGGATACCGCTGTAGCTTTCACCCAGAAGTATTCCAAGTATCGTATTCATAGGAAAACGTATGAGACTAACTACGGTCTAACTTAACTAAGGGTAGAAACAAGGTTAGGATAAACAGGAGCGTAAAGAGGAAATCTAAGGTTCCCTAATTTTGACTTGGGTAAGCTTATAAATAGAAAAAGAGGAAATCTAATTTTGACTTGGTATATCTAAGCTTGTCTTCTACTATTCAACTGGGAACATTAGTTAAGGAAAAAGAGCAGCAGAGGATACTTTCTGTAGTAACCGCGTCCTACTTGCCCTACAAATGGTAGGTGGACTACAGAAGATTCAACAAGGCTATAAGAGTTACCCTCGTGAGCTACCACCAATTCGAAATGCAGGATACATCCACAAGTAACCAGAGTCTAAGCACCATGCTTACACTATAATTACTACTTTACTCTTCCTAGATAAAGAATAAAGCACTCAAACAAGTTATGAACCTGATGAATAGTATAAACAAGAAGCTTACTTGAATCAGAAGTTGATTACCAGAGAAATCTTAGAGACAAGCTTAGATAGAACTTGGATCCGCCAAGTTACTAGCCGTAGAGAGAGCACCGACAGACGAGCGCCTCCTCCAAACTCTTCTCTCACTCTCTATCTCACTATTTCTATTTATAAGACTAGATCCTATGTAGGACTAATTTTCTCTTGATAGCTGACTCTGATCCTGTCGAGGAGAATATGAATTAGGGTTTTAGGATGGCTCCAGGGAGGGGGGATAGGGGCTGGTATATATATAGGGCAGAGCGTCAATTCTGGACGCTCAGATCAAATCGACTTGAAAGAACGGCGTAGATACAATCTAGGAGGCGGTGGAGAACCGACATTTAAAGGAGGGGGTGGCCAGGTGGGGCCAGGGGCGGGCAACTGCGGTGGGGCCGGCCCATTACATGGCGACCACCGCCCTCTCCCGCTTGATTTGCCTTCGGAGTCTTCTAGAGTCTTCCCACACGATTTTGCTATGGATAAGCGTGATTTGCTTTGTGAATAGGTCCTCCTTGCCTAGCGGTTTTACGGATAAACCTGCTGAAAACATAGATTCACCAAAACTTGTGTAATTTATCAGTTTAAACCCCTAAACCTATGTTGACGATCATTTTTATACATTTATATAAGTTATGTTGGTGGTTTATGATTGATGTTAACGACCCGTCAACAAGCTTTCCCACACTTAACATTTGCTAGTCCTTGAGCAAAAGCCAAACTCAAAGAATGCATCGGGAGTTGCATTAATGTTTTTACTCCTCAAAAGTACACATGCGTTCAATCAAGAATTCTACTCCAATTAGAATAAACCGATCGACTTCAAACTTACCCATATTACCTTCAACTATGGGGCTTCTTAGCCTTCACTTCTTGGTCTTGAGCAATTGAAAGGCAGAAGCGATTAAGTCAAACACTATGTCTCAAGTTCTTTGCTCAACTATTATTTTGAAGTTTTTTTTCAAAATAAAACTCAGAGCCTTCATTGTATGACACTCTCAAATCTCTCAATATATGTGGTATTTATGGATCCTCACCAAGGCAATAAAGATGTTATGCCTTTTTCTCTTCCTACCACTAAGGCTTATATAAAGTTCATAGGTAGGGAGAAAAGTTAGGGCATAGTTGCAATGCGTATATTGTAAAGTCAAACCTTGGATCCAAAGAAAGTTGAGTCATACAATCAAATCAAAATGTGTATGTGTGTGGAATATATGGTGGATATATATGGTGGCTAATCCTAATTCTACTTTGCTCCTTAAAAGCTTATCTCTTTGAAACTTGAAAACAATTGCTAGAGAGCAGGGGCTATCTTATTCATCTCTTTTTTCTCAGGCGGGCATCTAAGTACACATTGTTTTAGATATCTCGGACACTTGTCCATTTTTTTCTCAACTTTTTTTTTCTTTTCTTCTCTTTTTTTATGAATAACTTTTGCATAGCCACATGTCAATTTTCTGAAACAAAACTTTGAGAGAGATATCAACAAGAACTTGGAGCATTTATTTGGTGGAAGGAAAACCTAACAAACATGTTTTTGTATTCACCCCCAGTGTAGGAGTAGAATATTTTTTAGAGAATTTCTTATTTGACACTGGAAAAATGAGTCGTTCCTTTCTTGGCCCTGAAATTTTCTTCATTTCTTATTTGACACTCACTTCAACTATCATCCCTAATTTGACACTACCGTCAAATCCGTTAGCTAACGGTGTTAACTGGCTGTTAAAAAGACGTTTTTGTCCCTAGAAAAAAAGCGGCGAAGCAAATTTGAGAGGAAAAAAACCTGTGCCCGCCTCTGATGCATGCGCCCAGCTACAAAAAAAAGGCGTAGGTTTTTTTTCCTCTCAAATTTGCTTCGCCGCTTTTTTCTAGGGGTAAAAATGTCTTTTTAACAGCCAGTTAACACCGTTAGCTAACGGATTTGACGGTAGTGTCAAATTAGAGATGAAAGTTGAAGTGAGTGTCAAATAGGGAACGAAAAAAAATTCAAGACCAAGAAAGGAATGACTCATTTTCCCAGTGTCAAATAAGGAATTCTCTCAATATTTTTGGGTGGATCTAGATGAAAGACATATTTTTGCGCCTATCCCTAGTGCAGGAGTAGTGTATATGTGGGTGGTGTGTACATGATCTTGATTTTTAAGAGCATGACAAACCTCTCGTAAGGGTCAACAAAGCTTGACAAAACTCAATACAAAAGTAAGCAGCATATATGTGAAAATTTTTCTAGCCTAAATAACATGTATGGCTCTGGTAGAAATTCAAGCTTTGTTATACAGGAACTCATCATGTAGTATTTTTGTGTTTTTCAAAACATAAATCTATAGAACTTTAGTGTCACTTGAAACAAGATAAACAACAGCTCAGACATTCTCATATCATATCCGTTAATTACCAAGACTTAGATCAAGCATATGCTACCCACGAGTTTCAAGTTCAGTGTAAACCCTTATGTCAAAACAATCTTGTCCAAAACTCGGGAGAATTCGAGGCTGAAAGCTAAGTACTTGAAAGGAATTATTTATCATTTTCATTCAAGAGATTATTCTGAGTTCTCTTTATTTGTTCAACTCTTAAAAATAAATTAAAGCAAACTAGACACACCTTTTATTTTATTTTTAATTTTACTAGATCACACATTATTACTATAGCTATATATATTTATTATAAAGATAACTTTTTATTTTATTTCATTCATCATTTTCTTAAGTATTAAAAAGAAACTAAAACTAAAAAGGGAAAGAATACTTACCTAGATACACGAAGGTGCTTCTCCCCCAAGCTAGCTCTTTCGGCGAGGGTTCGGTGTTGTAAGTCCTTCGAACTGGACTTCTCCTTGTGAAGTTCATTAATACCTCAGTTTGTTCTGAAGACGAAGATTCTTGTGATGATGCCCCTAATTGTGATGTCATCTTCTTCCGCCAAACATGTCTTGGTTTTGAGTTTTGATTTTGGTTTGATAGGTTCAGGACCTTCACTTATAGAAACTGGGGAATTGATTTCCCCACACTTTGCTTGAAGTGTGTCCTGCTATAAAACAAGGTACAGATCAAGTGCATGGACTCTGTTGGTGGGAAAATACCAATAGAACCAAAACTTTACTTATTATTCTCTAATCTTAGGCACATTGAACAAGATGAAGTTGATGTTGTGTGTTTTGTTCAATTATAACATAGGTGGTAAGATCAGAAGGTTGAGCATGAATGTAGCATTTAAGTTCATTTGGTAGAAAAGATTGAGTTGCTTAACCCATGAAAAGATTGTCTATCTGTGCATAATGTATCAATCATTACATGATTATGACTGTCAGCTTCCAGAGATATGATGTGTATTTTTTTAGCTTATTTGGTTAAGACTACGAGATCAAGGAAGTGGCGCTAGGAACAAGCTTGAAGAATAAACATGTTGAGTTAATTAGGTTGGATCAAGTAAATTGTAACTCAAACATATTTTGTTTCTTATTTATGTGCCTACCAGAATCAAGGAAAAGCTTTTTAAATATTGACCATTTACCTTTGGATGTTATCTTTGTCATTGGAGCGTGATGCCACCATATGATAAAGGGTAGATGACTCGTGATGGTCCTTCCTATTTTGCTTGAAGTTTTCCTTGTTTGGCTAGCCTTACAGCTTGAGCTGCTCATGAGCTTCTTGTCTCCTACATTGCATCCTTTCTTTCTCATCCTTTTGTCATGTCATCTTTCTGCTCTTCGATTTTTTAACACCTTGTTAGACCTTTTTCCTCACTCATTGTTTTATGCCTGCAAAGGATTAGTGGACAACACATACCCGAAGGAATATACAATTTTGAAACACGGGTTGTTTGTCCAGGATTTTGTAGTTTTCATCTATGCTAATGAAAAGATGGTGTTAGAATTATTTTAGCATAGTTTTTGTTTATCATGTTCTGTACAGGCATGGCTCAAGGCAAAGGTAACTTAAAGCTAAAGACAAAGCAAATGACCATGAATGAGTTGTGTCCTCTTTGCGCAACGTTATTGGAGTTCATCATGTGCCTTGCTTCATCTCCGATTTAAATTCATCTCATGACTTACCCAAATTAATTTGAGAGTTTCCTGTAGGGGTTAGTCTAACAAAATATCAAGTGTCTACTACAGCATACTTATCGGCTCAAAAATCAACCTAGACACCACGTCTAATTTGATTTAGGAAGGCATTTTAACCTAAACACCACGCTTAATTTAAAAGCCTTTAAAAGTAAAATCAGCACACCTTTTGGTTCAAGAATCAAACTAGACACCGCGTCTAATTTAATTCAACAAAACAATTTAAACTAAGCACCATATCTAATTTAAAAGGTGTATGAAAATACTTTAAAACCTATGCATACTATAGTAAACAAAAGTAGCATGACAGTATTGTAGAGATTTATTCAAATAGAGATGATAGAGCATGATTATTGTTTAGCAAATTGAGCATGGCTTAAAGGTAGAACAACCAAAATTAGCGATATGGCATAAGATTTTTAGGAGAAGTTTATCCCCCACAGTTGAATTTTGCAAGAGCGAGAATCAAGTTTGGATGGATAGAACTCTCATGTGTGAATGTGATTCAATGTTGCATGATAATTGGTTAGACATACCTTATGTCATCATCCTTCATTCTTTTTGCTTCAAACCTAGAATGGTTAGTGACAAAAATATCCAAAGGAATATTTTCATAATTATATTATATGCTCATTTCACAAGAGTATCACAGCAGAAGGTGAAAACTCATATTATCTTCTGAAAGTGCTTGCTTTAGGATAAAAGCTCGTCCTTGGGAAACCTTCAAATTATGTTTCTAATTGGTAAAGTGGTTTTCCCTTCAACACCAATCTTCGTGTACCTGTCTCAAGATTCATGCCAATGATATTTGCAATATTTATGATAAACATATGCATCTACAACCACCCTTTCAAAGTCTTTATGAACAGGAAGCAAGAGGAGGTTGAAGATCTCGTGTGTGGCAATGTTGGTGAGACTAATTAATTCAGGAGATTTCTCATGTGAGCATGCATTCGATGAGGTGTTTATGAAATAACTCCTATGCTCATCGATGTCATCTTCCTTTTCAAGCTCCAAGGATGTTTCTTCATGAATGTCTATAGGCAGAAACATTGTCTCCATCATTCCATGCCTATATCATTCATTGAATGTTTTATTGTCTAAGATTTCCCATGGATTGGTGACTCTCGGATTGATCTCGTCTAAGGCCTTCTCCAAACTTGGATGAGTCATATTTATAAAAGAGATTGATTTAAGCTCACTGTTTGAATCTAGACCAAGTTTGGATTCTACCCATAAGGCTTCGTCCTTGTCCATCCAATCTTTAGCAATGGCATATGAATTCTTAATACATTCCAGCCAATTCTTAATACATTCTAGCCATTGTCATTGCTCTTCTTGGTCATCCTTGCGGTCTTTATCATTCCTATACTTGAGTTATCTTAATAGATTTTAGGGTCATCATGAGACTTGGGAGAAAAGAGCATAAGAGGGATCATCAAAGGTCAAGGATGGGTTGAGAGATGGGTTCAAATAAGACATCTAATGTGGACATAGAAGGGAAGAGGAAAAGAGTGGCTTCTAAATGGCTAGGCTCTCCTTCTATGGCATCACTAGATATACCATCCTTGAAATGTCCCACATGGGAATAAGAACGCTTTCTAAGAGATCCCTTCTTAAGAGGATTTGAATTATATTCCTTTGAAGGTCTCTTATAAAATTTAATGTTCTCCCAAAATCATCACTAAAGAGGTCATCCTTAATCTCAGCGAGGGTTTCAAAGGTGGAATTCCTTCTTCTTTTGGGGATTTTGGGGTTATTGGTGGTTCGAGATTGATAGCTACATCTTGGAATTGGAGTGGTTGTGATTTGGCTATCAAAACTTCCTCTTCTTGTTTTGGAGAGGATTCCTTCTCTCCACAGGGAGTTTATTAGGAATGCTAGTGTGAGGAGTCTTTCACTAATTCTATCAAGCATAGCCCTTGCATTACTAGTAGACAGAATGAAGGAAAGCTCCTCTGAAGGTGCGCATCAAGGATTCCTAGAATCCTTGCTAAGACCCATGTAAAATGTGTTGAAGTATAGGGTCTTGAATGGCAGGTCCGAAGCCGATATGATGAGGTCATTAAAATGATCTCATGATGTGCCAAGAGATTCTTCTTCTAGTTGTCTAAAATTTAGAACCTCTTTTAGAAGGCTAACCACTTTAGAGATGGGAAAGAAAGCGTAAACTAAATTTGAAGCATAGCATTTCCCAATCTCCTTGCATACTTTCTACGGATTAGACTATACCATTG
>CAJGYO010000454.1:0-75475 GCA_904845875.1 Miscanthus lutarioriparius | reverse complement strand
TGTTTGTTGATTTGTAGGGTTTCAGTTGCTTTTTGTATGCTAGAAGCATGATTTGAATAGAAGAGAGATGTGGTGGGACCTGTTAGTAACAACAATATTTTGAAAACCATGTAGAGATAACTAAAAACTAATTGTTTTGTATTATTTTATTAAACTTGCTCTTAGGACATGAGCAATATATATGGGTATAGGCTAGCCTCCCATGAAAATGAAAAAACACGCCATCCAAAGTACCAAGCCACTCCTATCCATCTATCCTTCATATCACGGTGGCCACCATGTCGGTCCAAACTACTGCTTCTCCTCATCGATGACTCCGCCATTATTTCCTCTTCATCTCGACCATCCCCTTTATAAATTTGATATCAGCGACACCGCCATCAACAAGTTGAGCTCACCTCTGGCAGGATTGAACTGTAGGCCAAGTTTATCCCTACCTCTGGCAGGATCTAAAGGATACAGTGACCCACTGCTCCCCTGTTGTGCCGCCCTCCCCTATGCTCCCTTGTTTGGCCTCAATGCTTCCTGTTGCTTGTCCCTCTAGAAATGCCACCACCGCCCATCACCCCCTCTGCTCGGGTTGAGCCTCAACGCCCTCACCGTTGCGTCTGCTCAAGTCTTCCACACCATCTAAACAGACGAGGAAGAACTCAGACCCAGTTGCAATGTAGGTCTAGTAGTGTGTAGATGTTCCCTGTTGATTCCTCCCTCCTTGAGCTCGTGGGAAGCAACAAATGTGGACCAGTCCTTATACTTATGGACTGCTTTAGATTTGATAAACTATACAAATATGTCCACATTATCTACATAATGCTTTTGAGTGCTTATGGACCACTTTTGAGTGATATTGGGTAGTTTGTCCTTATATTTGCTCTAAAGTATTGCTTCCATAGTACTAAATCCGTTCCAAATTATAATTCGTTTGACTATTTTTAATCCAAATTTAACCACTCGTCTTATTTAAAAATTTGTGCAAAATATTACTTCTTTTTTTTGGCTTGCTTTATTAACAAAAGTTCTTCAAAAATGACTTAAATTTAGCTATGTTTGCACAAATTTATTGAATAAGACGAATTGTCAAACTTGGGATAAAAAATCAAACGAATTATAATTTGTAACGAAGGAGCACTTCTCTCACTCATGCTAGGACATCCACAATGTATAAGAGCACCTTTGATTCCATACCGGAGCACCCTTATTTTATTCCAAGGCCTTGTTTAGATTGCAATTTTTTGCAATCCGAACACTGTAGCACGTTTCGTTTGTATTTGACAAACTTTGTCCGATTATGGACTAACTAGGCTTAAAAGATTCGTCTCGTGATTTACAACCAAACTGTGCAATTAATTATTTTTTTTATCTACATTTAATGCTCCATACATATGTCTAAAAATTGATGTGATGGAAAGAGAGTGAAAAAACTTAAAATTTTGATGGGATCTAAACAAGGCCCAAATATCACATTGTATTGAAACGATATTAATCATTGAGGTCTGGACCCACGACAAGAAAAAAGAATGACACATCCTTAATTGCAACTTGCAAGGACGGAGAGGAGAGAATGTTTGATAGAGACTAGTAGTACCTCTGTCTGTCAAAGGATGTAATTTTAGGTGTAATTTTGGTTTCCGCGTCCAAAGTTTGATCAAATTTATAGATAAAAATATTAATATTTTTATACAAAATAAATATATTATGAAAATATTTTTCATGACAAATTTAATGATATTTATTTTATGTCATAACTATTTATATTCTTTTATATATAATTGACCAAACTCGACATAATAAAATAGAACACTGTGCTAGAATTGCATTATTTTTTAATAGAGAGAGTATATTTTATTTGATGGGAGCGAGTTCTATCTATAGGAGTTAGTTCTCCAACTTAGAGTATAAGAACAAAGTATGCTTATGCAATGTATAATACTAGTTCTTTGGATCATATGACGGGGCAAATCAGCATATCGCAGATAACCAACACTATAAGATCGCAAAAATCTCGAGCTGCCTCGTAGTACTTGGAGCTCAACAAACCTGTTGGTGGGTTATACATGCTCTTATAACACTGTACTCGTAGCACGTGGAGCTCAGACATGACGAAGACGTGTTTAGATGCAACAGCCATGTCAAAAGTTGACACCAAATCTTTTGATACAAAAGTTTTAGTATTCTAACTTTAGGTTTAGGTGTTTAGATCTATAGCAAAACTTTAGTACCATATGAATAGAAGACATATTTGCCATCATTTAATGGTTGATTTGCTTCATTAATTACTGCATGCACATCCATGCATGTTCATGACACCACGCCGGTGCCCTTGTGCTAGTCGCCGGAGTTGCTCGGTAAGCTGCTCACCCTTGCTGTAGCTCACTTTGATGCCATGCCCGGCATTGTTAAGGAACCATAAAAAATTACACTTTATTACACAATTATTGAATATATCAAGTACACAATTCAATTGTTCTCAACTATAAAAAACAAAACACATGTTACATTTCAAGCTCACATTCGAATTGTCATGATCTATTTAACAAGCCAAGGGCAATCAAGTCACAAAAAGCATTCATCATCGCAGATTCATCCCTTGCCGGTGTTTGACTAGTACGTTGCTGAGAGCAGGATGCTTCGGGTGGAACATAGTTCTCATCACGGTCACAACGATCAAAATCCCTATCTACTATTCCACTCGTTCTAACGAAGTTATGTAGTGCCATTCATGCAACAATTATTTGGCTTTGCTTATGAGGTGCATAACTTGGCATTTGCAACAAAATCCTCCACTTTATCTTCAAAACTCCAAATGACCTCTCGATGACATTGTTCAACTGACATGAGGTGTAGATGTTCCAATGAAGAACTCCATGTTGTCATCATCTTTGGTGATCTGGAATACCTTATACCACAACTACTTGTTACTTTCATCTACACCACACTCTCTAGCCAACTGTTGCACATACCTAATCTTTTCTACTTTGGTAGCCTCTTTCTGCTGGGCAAGCTAATAGGCAACATGTTGCTTGTTTTCTAAATGTCTCTGGAACATCACATTCATCTCTGCTTGAATCCTGGCATTCTCAAGCATGAACCTATCCATGCTCCTAACTGCTGGGCTCTTTGACTTCTTGCTAGGACTAGAGCTAGTGGTGCTTGTGTTGCTTGCTCTCTTGTTACTAGTGATGCTAACTAGGGTCTGCACATCAAGGTCCTCAGGTGGCTCCTCCTCCTCTTCCTCATTCACAGATGAAAGCTCTAGTTTGGTTTTGGTGAATTGATGAAACCCTAAGTGCTAACCCAATTTATCAAGTGATCATGAGATCGGTAGCACATTCCAAGTGGTGAAGCAAATGAAGATCATGACATGAAGATGGCGATGCCATGGTGATGATCAAGTGCTTAGAATTGAAAAGAAGAAAGAGAAAAACAAAAGGCTCAAGGCAAAGGTATAAATGGTAGGAGCTATTTTGTTTTGGTGATCAAGACACTTAGAGAGTGTGATCACATTTAGGTTTGATAGCCATACTATTAAGAGGGGTGAAACTCGTATCGGAATGCGGTTATCAAAGTGCCACTAGATGCTCTAACTCATTGCATATGCATTTAGGATCTAGTGGAGTGCTAACACCCTTGAAAATGTTTGTGAAAATATGCAAACACATGTGCACAAGGTGATACACTTGGTGGTTGGCACACTTGAGCAAGGGTGAAGGAGATAGAGTTGAAAAAGAGTTGGTCACGCAGTGACCGGACGCTGGCCTCGGTTGGACCGGCGCGTCCGGTCAGTAGAAGCTGCAAAGACGCTGGCGTCGGTCTCTGACCGGACGCTGGGTCACTTAGTGACCGGACGCTGGAGGGGTGCGTCCGGTCCTGCTGATGTGGCAGCGCACAGAAGAGTCACCGTGTGACCGGACGCTGGGTGTGTCCGGTCAAGCATGACCGGACACGTCCGGTTGTGAAAAGTCATCTCTAGATGCTTACTGGAAACGACCGAACGCTGGGGTTCAGTGTCCGATCACTTTGAGCTGCGTCCGGTCATCACTTGACCATTGAGATCGGGCGATTTACATTTGAAGAGAGGGGACACGTGGCACGCATCGCGTGACCGGACGCTGAGGTTCAGCGTCCGGTCAATATGACCGGAGCGTTCGGTCACCCCGTGTTGTGCCCAGTGAAGGGGTACAACGACTCTATTTCGTGGGGGCTTCTATTTAAGCCCTATGGCCAGCTCAAGCTCACTCTCTTGGCCATTTGCATTGACATAGCAACCTTGTGAGCGTAGCCAAAGTCCTCCCACTCATCTGCATCATTGATTCATCATCTTTGTGAGATTAGGAGAGAATCCAAGTGCATTGCTTGAGTGTTTGCATCTAGAGGCACTTGGTGTTCGCGTTTCGCTGCGGGATTTGCTTGTTACTCTTGATGGTTGCCGCCACCTACATGGCTTGGAGCAACGAGGATCATCGAGTGGAGGTTGGTGATTGTCTCTGGCTCCGATCGTGGTGATTGTGAGGGGTTCTTGACCTTTCCCCGGCGGAGAGCCAAAAGGTACTCTAGTGAATTGCTCGTGGCTTGTGTGATCCTCATCTTGTATTGGTTATGCGGCACCCTATTGAGGGTTTGGCGTGTGATGCCAATTAGTGCGTGAACCTCCAAGTGAGTGAATCGCCACAACGAGGAGTAGCTTGCCGACAAGCAAGTGAACCTCAGTAAAAAATCATTGTGTTCATCATTTGATTTTAAGGTGATTGGTCTTCATTGATATTGATTCTTGTGATTGATTGGTTCACTCCTCGACACGGCGGTATAACTATATCAACTAGAATTGTGGTAGGTGGCTTAAATTTTTGGTAGGCTAGCGCAACACTTGCTTCGCCTCATAACTGTCTAACCGGTTTGCTAAGTGTTGTTGTAGAAATTTTTATTAGGCTATTCACCCCATCTAGCCATTAGGACCTTTCAAGTGGTATCAGAGCCGAGGTCACCGTGATTTGAGGCTTAACAACCTTCGGTGTAAAAATGGCTTAAATCAACAACACCAAGAAGCCACCTCAATTTGATAGCACAAATTATCCGTATTGAAAATCAAAGATGACCACACACATCAAGTCAATCAATAGAAAAGTGTGGAAGGTGGTAGAAACCAAAATTGAGATTGGTTATCCGGAGAATCCCACCGCGGCCGAAGAAGTACTTCTCCAAAACAATGGCATTGCTCTAAGTGCCATTCATGATGCAATTGATGAGAGAACATTTGAGCAAATCAAGAATATTGAGATGGCTCATGAGGCTTGGAAGAAGTTGGAAGAATCATTTGAAGGCACTCAAGCCGTGAAGGATGCAAAGGCATACATTCTTAAAGAGAAGTTTGCAAGCTTCAAGATGAAGGAGGATGAGAGTATGCCGGAGATGTTCCATAGGCTTCAAGTGGTTGTCAATGATCTCAAAGCACTTGGAGAAGAGGTGAAGGACAAGGACTTCTTCCACAAGTTCTTGAGATACTTGCCTTCAAGATTTGGCACATTAGTCATTATTCTAGTGAGGAGTGGTTTGGACACCATGACACCAAACCAAGTGTTGGGAGATATAATGGCCGATGATACATATAGAGATGATGATGAGAAGGAAGAAAAGAAGGAGAAGAACGATGAGAAGAAGAAGAGTGGCATTTAAGGCCACATCATCCAAGGGAAAGGCAAAGCAAGATACATCAAGTGAAGATGATGGCTCATGGGATAATGATGATGATGAGAAGATGGTTCTCTTTGTCAAGAAATTTGGCAAGTTCATGTTGAAGAAAGGGTACCGTGCTAGAAGAAAGAAATCTTCATCCAAGAACAAGGAAGAGTCAATAAGGTGCTTCAAATGTGGAAGCAAAGATCATCTTGTTGCTCAATGTCCATACAATAGCGACAATGATGATGATGATAGTGATGAAAACAAGACCACCAAGAAGAAGGCACTTGCAAGCATTGCTATCAATAAGAAGCCTTCTTCGACACTCCATCATGCTTCATGGCTAAGGCCACTAAGGTACAAACTTGTGATAATGGAAGTGATGATGAACATGATAATGAAAATGATAGTGATAGTGATGATGATGAACCTACTAAAGATGAATTATATGACATGCTAGAAGATGCCAAAGAACACTTTGATATTAAGAGAAGGGAATGCAAGAGCTTGAATAAGGAGGTAAAAGCCCTTAAGCAAGCCCTTGATGAGCTCAAAGCAACTCATGAGAGGCTAGTGGAAGCCCATGAGAAGCTTGGTAAGGCTCACAAAAAGCTTGAAAAAGGTTCATTCCTCTTTGCTTAATGAGCAAGATAAAAAGAAGCATATTGAGACTTGTGATGTAGGTTTAACTTGTGATATAATTGATGAATCATTATCTATGTCTATCATTGTTGCTCCCACTAACCTTTCTTGTAGTACTTCTACTTCCACCTCATCTAGTAGTGATGGTCTCACTTGTGATGCCTCACTAATGGTTGAGAATGAGAACCTCAAGAAGGAGGTCAATAAGCTCACTCACACCTTGGCTAAGGCCTATGGTGGTGAGGACCGCTTGCTTATGTGCTTGGATATCCAAAGAGCTTCTCTCTATAAAGAGGGATTGGGCTATACCCCCAAGAAAGGCAAGGCGGCCTTTGCTCCTCACAAGACTAGTTTTGTGAAGAACAATGGTCGGTTTTGCACTAGTTGCAAGCAAGTTGGTCATAAAGAGTATGAATGCAAAAACAAGAGCAAAAATGCTAATGTATCCTTCATTAAGCTTGATTCTTTTTATATGCTTACAAAGGGTGCAAATGGTGTAAAGGTTATGTTCATTGGTAAACCATGGTTGGGCTCAAAGAAGAAAGCTATTTGGGTACAAAAAATCTTACTGACTCACCTTCAAGGACCCAAGCAAGTTTGGATACCTAAAAAGAATTGATCTTCTTTTGTAGGTCAATTACAAAGCCAGAGAAAGGCATTGGGTTCTTGATAGTGGGTGCACTCAACATATGACCGATGATGCAAGAATGTTCAACTCAATCAACACCAATGGCAATGATGGCTATGATAGTATCACTTTTGGTGACAATGGCAAAGGCAAGGTCAAAGGGCTTGGTAAGATTGCAATATCCAATTACATGAGTATATTCAATGTATTGCTAGTAGAGAGCTTGAACTTCAATTTGTTATCCGTGGCTCAATTGTGTGATCTTGGATTCAAATACATATTTGGGGTAGATGATGTAGAGATCATAAGTGTAGATGGCTCTAATTTGATCTTCAAAGGTTTTATATATGAGAATCTATACTTCGTTGATTTCAATGCTAGTGAAGCTAAATTATCCACATGTTTGTTCACTAAGTCTAGCATGGGTTGGTTATGGCATAGAAGGCTTGGTCATGTTGGAATGAAATAATTAAATAAATTGGTTAAGCATGACTTGGTTAGAGGCTTGAAAGATGTTATGTTTGAGAAGGATAAGCTTTGTAGCTCTTGTCAAGCCAGTAAACAAGTTGGAAACACCCATCCTAAGAAAAGCATGATGAGCACTAGTAAAGCATTTCAGTTATTGCACATGGATTTGTTTGGGCCAACACAATACACTAGCATTGGTGATAACAAATATGACTTTGTGATAGTGGATGATTACACTAGATACACTTGGGTATTCTTTCTAGTGGACAAAAGTGATGTGTTTGCAATATTCAAATCATTTATCAATGGCATTCACAATGAGTTTAAAACAACCATCAAGAGAGTTAGAAGTGACAATGGTAGTGAGTTCAAGAACACTAGAATTGATGAGTTGTGTGATGACTTTAGAATTAGACATCAATTCTCGGCCAAGTACACTCCACAATCAAATAGCATTGTTGAGAGGAAGAATAGAACACTCATTGATATGACAAGGTCTATGCTTAATGAATACAATGTGAGTCAATCTTTTTGGGCTGAAGCTATCAACACGTCTTGCTATTGTAGCAACCGCCTCTATTGTCACCCATTGAAAGAGAAGACACCATATGAGCTCTTGAATGGTAGAAAGCCCAACATTGCATATTTTCAGGTCTTTGGTTGCAAATGCTATATCTTGAAGAAAGGCACTAGATTGGGCAAGTTTGACAAGAAATGTGATGAAGGATTCCTACTTGGTTATTCCACTACAAGCAAAGCATATAGAGTTTGGAATTTGGAAAGTGGTACTCTTGAGAAAGTTCATGATGTTGAATTTGATGAAACCAAGGGTTCACAAGTAGAGAATGAGAACTTGGAAGATGTTAGAGGCATTCAATTTTCAAATGCCATGAAGAATATGGATATTGGTGAATTGAGGCCTAGGCAAGTGAATGATAATGAAGATGATCAAGTACAAGTGCTCTCCAACTCAAATGTGCAAGATGATACAACTCAAGCTAGTACAAGTGGCTCTCATGACACTGAACAAGATCAAGTGGCTAGTACATCATCTCAACCCAATGATCAAGCAAATACAAGCAATCAAGTTCCAATGCTCCAACCAACCAATATTGCAAGGGATCATCCATTGGACACTATCATTGGTGATATTTCAAGAGGTGTGCAAACTAGATCAAGATTGGCTTCATTTTGTGAGCATTTCTCATTTGTGTCATCCATTGAACCAAAGAAGATAGATGAAGCTTTGAAGGATGTTGATTGGGTGAATGTTATGCATGAAGAATTGAATAACTTCACAAGAAATCAAGTATGGGAATTAGTAGAGAGACCAAAGGGACATAATATAATTGGAACCAAATGGGTCTTTAGAAACAAGCAATATCAAGATGGGATAGTAGTAAGGAACAAAGCAAAATTGGTAGCATAAGGCTATACACAAGTTGAAGGTCTTGACTTTAGAGAAATATATGCCCCGGTTGTAAGATTGGAAGCAATTAGAATCTTGCTAGCCTATGCTTGTGCCCACAACATCAAGCTCTATCAAATGGATGTCAAGAGTGCATTTCTCAATGGTTACATCAATGAAGAAGTATATGTTGAGCAACCTCCCGGTTTTAAAGATGATAAGAAGCCCGACCATGTGTACAAGTTGAAGAAGGCATTGTATGGCTTGAAGCAAGCGCCTAGAGCATGGTATGAGAGATTGAGGGACTTCCTACTCTCTAAAGGGTTTATGATGGGAAAGGTTGACACCACTCTTTTCATCAAGAAGATTAGAAAAGATCTATTTGTCTTGCAAATCTATGTTGATGACATAATATTTAGATGAACCAATCAAGACTTTTGTGATGAGTTTGGAAAGATGATGGCTAAAGAGTTTGAGATGTCCATGATTGGAGAGTTAAGTTGCTTCCTTGGTCTTCAAATCAAGCAATTGAAGAATGATACTTTTGTGAGTCAAGGCAAGTATATCAAGGACATAATCAAGAAGTTTGGCATGAATGATAGTAAAGCCATTAGCACACCAATGGAAACAAATGGAAACTTGGATAGTGATGCAAGTGGCAATATGGTGGATCAAAAATTGTATCGGTCTATGATCGGAAGCCTACTCTATGTGATCGCATCAAGGCCGGATGTCATATTTAGTGTATGCATGTGTGCAAGATTTCAAGCCTCACCAAGAGAAAGTCATTTGAAGGCTACAAAGAGAATATTGAGGTACTTGAAGCATACACCAAATGTTGGATTGTGGTATCCCAAAGGAGCAAAGTTTGAGCTAGTTGGTTACTCCGACTCGGATTATGCGGGATGCAAAGTTGAAAGGAAGAGCACCTTAGGCACATGTCAATTGTTGGGAAGATCACTTGTTTCATGGTCATCAAAGAAGCAAAATAGTGTTGCATTATCAACCGCTAAAGTCGAATACATATCCGCTGGTAGTTGTTGTGTACAAATACTTTGGATGAAGGCCACTTTGAGTGACTTTGGAATTAAGTTCAAGAAAGTGCCATTGCTATGTGACAATGAGAGTGCAATCAAGTTGATCAACAATCTGGTTCAACATGCAAGAACAAAGCACATTGATGTCCGTCATCATTTCATAAGAGATCACCAACAAAAAGGGGACATTTGCATTGAGAGTGTAGGCACCGAAGATCACCTTGCCGATATATTCACCAAGCCATTGGATGAGAAAAGGTTTTGCAAGCTAAGGAATGAGTTTAATATTTTGGATTTCTCAAATATGTGTTGATGCACCCCCACTTACATGACAAGCCTCTCCTTCAAGCAATCCAAGGTAAAAATTGATTAGCAAGGCATACATCCTTGCTAAGGACATGTTTAGTGCATCTAGACATCTTTCACATTTAATAGGCTCATTCATGAAAATCAAATGAATTTGATGATTGTATGGTACCACTATTGCTTCTATGCTTATGTTGGTCTAGTGGTAGCATATGACATGTTTGTGGGCTTGTAAACCTAGTGTTTGATCTAAAAAATGAGCTCTAAGTGTTTAACTCAACATGGTACAAGATAACCCTTATTTGGAGGTGTGAAGAAGCTTGTCCTTGGATCAAATCGAGTTAAATATCTTTAGCAAATATTCTAGTTTGAACCAAATTTGGGAAAATGATCCTCACCCCATTGATTGACTTTGATAATCTCAACCTATCTACATTTTAAATCTTTGTGGTCATTGTTGACAAAGGGGGAGAAAAACAAAGATATTAGTGATATTAGTACATGGGGAGAAAAATAAAGATATTAGTGTACTAAGATCATGAAAAGACAACAAAGGGGGAGAACTTGACATAGGGGAGAGATATGACAAAGGAAAGGGATCAATTAAAATTTTAAGCACACAAGTAGGGGGAGCAAGCTCATGGACTTGTATGGTGCATTTGAATGTGCATTTCATATGTTTGCTTGCATGGCACAAGTTTTAAATTTCAATATCCATGCTTGTGTGGTGTATGCTAGTTGTAGGTTTGAATGATGAAATAAAAATCTAGCATGCATAAGTTTATCTAGTGATTTTATTTCCAAGTGTTTCCAAGTGGTATCGAGCTAACCATGGTGCTAAGGATGGTATAACGGTGCACTCCGATTGGTATCATGCTTCAAAGGTCCATCTTTTATACCTTAGCATCATTTGGTAGACATTGTCTCCTATATTTTCTATCTAAACATATGTGCAAGCTACAATCTAAACTCTTAGCACATATGTAGGGGGAGCAATTGCTACCATTTGGGGTTCATGAAACTTGTCCATATCCTTTTACAAATGGTAAAAATGCTTGGGCAAGCAACATGGATTCAATTGAATTTCAATTCATATCTTTGTGTAAGGATTGTCATCAATTACCAAAAAGGGGGAGATTGAAAGCTCTAGTTTGGTTTTGGTGAATTGATGAAACTCTAAGTGCTAACCTAGTTTATCAAGTGATCATGAGATAGGTAGCACATTCCAAGTTGTGAAGCAAATGAAGATCATGACATGAAGATGGCGATGCCATGGTGATGATCAAGTGCTTAGAATTGAAAAGAAGAAAGAGAAAAACAAGAAGGCTCAAGGCAAAGGTATAAATGGTAGGAGCTATTTTGTTTTGGTGATCAAGACACTTAGAGAGTGTGATCACATTTAGGTTTGATAGCCGTACTATTAAGAGGGGTGAAACTCGTATCGGAATGCGGTTATCAAAGTGCCACTAGATGCTCTAACTCTAAGTGCTAACACCCTTGAAAATGTTTGTGAAAATATGCTAACACATGTGCACAAGGTGATACACTTGGTGGTTGGCACATTTAAGCAAGGGTGAAGGAGATAAAGTTGAAAAAGAGTTGGTCACATAGTGACCAGACGCTGGCCTTGGTTGGACCGACGCATCCGGTCAGTAGAAGCTGCAAAGACGCTGGCGTCGGTCTCTGACCGGACGCTGGGTCACTTAGTGATCGGACGCTGGAGGGGTGCGTCCGGTCCTACTGATGTGGCAGTGCACAGAAGAGTCACCATGTGACCGGACGCTGGGTGTGTTTGGTCGAGCATGACCGGACGCATCCGGTCGTGAAAAGTCGTCTCTAGATGCTTACTGGAAATGACCGGACGCTGGGGTTCAGCGTCCGGTCACTTTGAGCTGCTACGTCCGGTCATCACTTGACCGTTGAGATTGAGCGATCAACATTTGAAGAGAGGGGACACATGGCACGCCTCGCGTGACCGGACGCTGAGGTCCAGCGTCCGGTCAATATGACCGGAGCGTTCGGTCACCCCGTGTTGTGCCCAGTGAAGGGGTACAATGGCTCTATTTCATGGGGGCTTCTATTTAAGCGCCATGGCCAGCTCAAGCTCACTCTCTTGGCCATTTGCATTGACATAGCAACCTTGTGAGCATAGCCAAAGTCCTTCCACTCATCTCCATCATTGATTCACCATCTTTGTGAGATTGGGAGAGAATCCAAGTGCATTGCTTGAGTGTTTGCATCTAGAGGCACTTGGTGTTCGCGTTTCGCTGCGGGATTCGCTTGTTACTCTTGGTGGTTGCCGCCACCTAGAGGGCTTGGAGCAGCGAGGATCATCGAGCGGAGGTTGGTGATGGTCTCCGGTTCTGATCGTGGTGATTGTGAGGGGTTCTTGACCTTTTCCCGGCGGAGAGCCAAAAGGTTTTCTAGTGGATTGCTTGTGGCTTGTGTGATCCTCATCTTGTGTTGGTTGTGCAGCACCCTATTGAGGGTTTGGCGTGTGATGCCAATTAGCGCGTGAGCCTCTAAGTGAGTGAATCGCCACAACGAGGAGTAGCTTGCCGGCAAGCAAGTGAACCTCGGTAAAAAATCATTGTGTTCATCATTTGATTTCGAGGTGATTGGTCTTCATTGATATTGATTCTTGTGATTGATTGGTTCACTCCTCGACACGGCAGTATAACTATCTTGCTCACTCTCTTTATATTACCGCAAACTAGTTATCAAGCTATTTAGTGTAGCTAGTTGTGAGAGCTTATTAGTTTGGTTAGTGTGGCTCTTTAGTTAGCCTTTGAGAGCACGCTAACTTAGTGTAGTGACATAACTATTATATGGATAGAAACTATATCAACTAGAATTGTGATCGGTGGCTTGCATTTTTGGTAGGCTAGCGCAACACTTGCTTCGCCTCATAATTGTCTAACCGGTTTGCTAAGTGTTGTTGTAGAAATTTTTATTAGGCTATTCACCCCCCTCTAGCTATTAGGACCTTTCAACAGTGACACTTCCTCCAGGAACAAATGAGGTGGAGCCATCAACAGCTGCACCATGGAACATTTGGTCCAGTTCATTGATGTAACCTGGCCACCCATTCTTGCATTTCTTCTAGTCTGGGTGGCCCTGCAGAGCTTATTTTAGTGAGCAAGGGAAGAGATTTCTAGACATAAATAGGAAACATGGATATTGGCAATTACCTTAGTGTTGTCTTCCCACCATTTTTTAGTGGCATCAACAGTTCCATCATATCTACGGCCTAAGCTTGTGTCATTACGCAGTCTTTGTATGAATTGCCAATATCCCTTCAATTGCCTAATTCTATTACCAATCTAGCTTCTATCGTGAACCAAATTTGTTGCAACATAGTACCTTGCTATGACCTCCCTCATCCCTGACTTGTTCATGACATCATTCACACAGTTACCATTAGTGATTTGGTCAACCCAAATCTCACACAGTTTGTCTGTATTTTCTTCTGACCAATTTCCCCTGTCGACTATATCCTAAACAATGCATAATAAGAATACGAACATATATTACGAAGACGGTAACAATCAAACTGAAACCAAACTGTGCAGGGTTCTAAAAAATTACCGAGATTGCAGCATTCAGGAAGATCTCATCAGCATCAGCATCCAAAGAGTTGTTGACGTCGAAGTTGTCTTCTACAACAGCTGTACTCATGAGTTGTCGACGTCCACCGTGGCTCCTAGATCCGGCAGGCGCGCCGGATGCAGATCCAGACAAAGCGCGCATGCCGACAGTCATAGGAGGCTAAAAGCATCTAGGCCCCTAGTTGGGTTTCGGTGATTAATGACAATACAAGATTACTATGTCTAATGTGTGTTTTGCAGAGGCAATTAAGATAGGTCATGGTAATGGAGATCGATTGGGCAATCAAGGTAGTCATGCCCCTACGATGGAAATCGTTTTAGTTTTCAAAGGATGGACGACAAGGTTAGGGATGGACTAGTTCTAAGTGTCAATTGGAGTTGGAGTGACACTTAGAGTAGTTTAGGACTTTGTTTTTCCTTTGGCCGTACTATTAAGGGGGTATGGACGGGTAGCTTGATCTAGGTGAGTCTAGTGAGTTAGGTGTGGTGCACACTTGTTAAAACTAGCACTAGGTAGCTTCAAAATATGCCTAAGATCCATTGGAGCAAACTTCATTCATATATGATCGAGAGTTGGAAGTGAATGGAGGGTCAAATACTGACCGGATGCTGGTTCTAGGTTGACCGGACGCTGGTGCAGAGCCCGGTCAGTTCATTTGACCAAGGTGATTGCGTTTGGTTTGACCGGACGCTGAGAGGTCAAGTGACCGGATGCTGAGAGGCAGCGTCCGGTCGACTCCAGTAAGGTTCTAGAGAGGGAAAATCACGACCGGACGCGTTCGGTCAGTGCTGATCGGACGCTGCCCAGCGTTCGGTCACACTGTAATCACTGGAGTTCGGGGTGTACTGACCGGAGCGTCCGGTCAACATGATCGGAGCATCCGGTCACCCCGCAGAGGCACATAACGGTTCGTTTTTCAGCCCATGTTATAAATACTCCCTCCACTCGTGTGTGGGGGTACTTTTGCTCATTCCAACAGCTGAGAAACACATTTAAGAGTGCCAACAAGAGCAAGGTCCTAGTGAGGTGATTGAGATTTGAGAATCCCAAAGAGAGCCCTCATTAGTGAGATCAAGAGTAGCAAAGTGTGCATCCACCCTTTTCATTAGGCTTGTCGTGGTCAAGTGAGAGTTCGTGCTTGTTACTCTTGGTGATCGCCATCACTTAGACGGCTTGGTGGTGATTGAGAGCTTGGTGATCATCCGAAGAGCTTGTTGATGACCCAACTCAAGTTGTGAGCGGTTGTGGGTGATTCACCACGACGGAGTGTCAAAGAATCAACCCCTAGAGAGCACTTGATCCTTGCGCGGATCAAGGGGGAGCTACACCCTTGCACGGGTGCTCCAACGAGGACTAGTGGGGAGTGGCGACTCTCCGATACCTCGACAAAACATCGCCGCATTTCCTCTCCTCTCTTCACTTTGTGCATTTACTTTGAGCAATTCAATTCTTGTCATTTATATTCATAGAATTGCCATGCTAGAGTAGGATTGGACCTTAGGTTGCTAAACTTTTGTGCGTTAGTTCAATAGAAACACTTTCTAGGCACAAGGGGTTAATTGGGCTAACCGTAGAACTTATTTATTGCGAAGAAATTTAGAATTAGCCCAATTCACCCCCCCTCTTGGGCATCTTGATCCTTTCAATTGGTATCGGAGCCTTGTGCTCACATATTTAGGCTTAACCGCCTAGTGAAAGATGTCTCACGGGGATGGACCTCCTCCTATCTTTGAGGGGGATGATTTTCCTTGTTGGAAAATTCATATGGAGGCGTACTTAGAAGCTCTAGATGTTGGAATACTTAGAGCCGCCTCGCAAGGCTTCCCAAAACCTAAGGATCCCACACACCCACAAGGCGATGAGGTAAATTACGAAAAATGGAATGCAAAGGCTCGCAACACCATCTTTAGAGACCTTTGCAAAGATGTGTTCAATCGAGTGAGGAACCACAAAGATGCCCATGCACTATGGTCGGACGTTTGTGCGCTCCATGAGGGAACAAAGAGTGAGCGTGAGGAATGCTATCATCTTGTCATGAAAAAGCTCAACTCTTTTGAAATGCTTCCTAAAGAATATGCTAATGAGATATATTAATGTTTGAATGTTCTTGTAGAGAAAGTTAATGGGCTTGAACTCACTCAAATGCAACCATCCGATGTTGTAAGAAAGATCTTGAGTGCCCTCCCCATTGACAAATATGGGCATATTGTGACCGTGCTATATTAAGGTGATCTTTCTACCACTACACCGACACAAATCTTGGGAAAGATCAATGCTCATGAGATGTACATGCACACCACACCTCAATATGGCTCATCCTCTACAAAGAAGAAAGAAAAATACTTAGCATTCAAAGCTAGCCAAGAGAAGGGCAAAGCAAGGCTTGAATATGAGAGCTCAAGTGATGATAAAGTTGATGATGAAAGCCTTGCTCTCTTGGTGAAGAAAACCGCCAAGATGCTAAAGAATCTCAACAAGAGTGGCATCAAGTTCGATGGTAAGAAGAAGTTCTTCACAAGCTCAAGAAGAAAGCCAATCTCCGAGATGGATTGCTATAATTGTGGTGAACTTGGTCATCTAGCTCACCAATGTACAAAGTCCAAGAAAGACAAGTTTAAGAACAAGAACAAGGGTAAGAAAGATGACTCAAGAAATGAAGATGAAGATGAGAAGAAAAGGAACAAGCCATACAAGAAGAGAGATGGCAAGAAGAAGGACTTCCACAAGAAGAAGAAGAGTGGAAAGGCTTATATCGTCGGTGATTGGCTCACGGACATTGATTCATCTAGTGGATCATCCGATGATGATAGTGACGACGAGAAGGTGGCCGCTATTGTTATTGATTCTTCATCATCTTCACCGCCACCACCGCCATCATCCTCTACACACCTATGCCTTATGGCCAAAGGTGAACGAAAGGTATCACATGATGATGATAGTAGTGGTGATGATCATGCTCATAATGATGATAGTGATAGTGATAGTGATAGCGATGATGATGAATATGAATCACCTACTTTTGATGATCTTGCTAAATTGCTAAAGAAATACACTAAGGTCATTATAAAAACTAGAGCTAAAAATAAAAAGCTTGAGATTAAGAATGATTCTCTCTTAGCTAAATGTGACATAGCCGAAAAATCTAGTGTTGAGCTTAGAGAAGCAAATGAAGCTATGTCATCCAAACTCAAGGAGCTCAAATCTTCAAAGAAAGAGCTTAAAGATAAACATGATAAACTTGAGTGGGTGCACAAAAAGCTCATCACTAGCCACAACAAGCTAAAAGAAGAATATACTACCCTTAAGATTAATCATGATAGTCTTGTCATTGCTCAAGAATTTTTACCCAATGAGCCACATGATGCTACTAACCATGTTATTAAGATTGATATAGCTACATCATGTGATGATTTAATTGATGAGAGCATTGAGCAAGGATCTAGTGGCAAAGGCAAGCAAGTGGTTGAGTGCAATGATTATGATGAGTATGTCAAGCTTAAGCAAGAGAATGAAAAGCTTAAGAAAGAGTTTGAAGTGTTCAAAACCCACAACACCATTGTGCTAGAAACCCTTGATCATGATGGTGATTTGGTCCTTGAGAATGAGAAGCTAAAAGAAGAAAACAAGAAGCTCAAGGAAGAGAGGAACAAGGTTGCACTCAAGGAAGATAAAAGTAGTGATGCACTTAAGGAAGAGAATAAAAAGCTCAAGTTGGAAAAAAAGCATTTTAAGATTGGATTGAGCAAGTTCACAAGAGGCAAGCATCTTCAAAGTGAGCTCCTAATGAACACCGTCATGAAGATGGATAGAAGTGGCATTGGATATGTGGCAAATGTAGAGAAGAAGAAGACTCAAGCTCAACAACAACAGTCAAAGCAAAAGCCAAAGCCAAAGAGATGTTTTGAGTGTGGACAAGAAGGTCACTTTGCTCATGAGTGCCAAACTCCACCACCACAACCCTTGCCCAAGCATGCTAGACCCTTTGCCTTCAATGCTCACTACATGCTTAGAAAGAATTCTAGTGGAAAGATGAAAGTGATATTCTTAGGACCTCCCAATAAGAATAGGCCTAAGAAAATTTAGGTTGCAAAGTCACTTGTTGAGAAGGTGAAGGTCCCTCAACAAGTTTGGGTTCCTAAAGCTTGATCTCTTGTATGTAGGTGAACTACAAGACCGGTAAAAGTTATTGGGTTATTGATAGTGGTTGCACACAACATATGACCGGTGATCCTCATATGTTCACCTCACTAGATGAAGAAGTAGATGGATAAGAAAGAATCACATTTGGGGATAATTCAAAGGGCAAGGTTAAAGGATTGGGCAAAGTGGCAATATCAAATGATCATTCTATCTCAAATGTGTTATATGTTGCTTCATTGAGCTTCAACTTGCTATCCGTTGGACAATTATGTGATCTTGGCTTCCAATGCTTGTTTACCAAGAAGGAAGATGTTGTATCTAAAAGGATGATGAATAAGTGATATTCAAAGAATTTAGATACAACAACCTATATCTAGTGGACTTCACCTCCGAAGATACAAATTTAAAAACTTACCTATTCACCAAAACAATACTTGAGTGGCTATGGCATAGAAGACTTGCTCATGTTGGGATGAGCTCACTCAAGAAGCTAATGAAGAATGATTTGGTGAGAGGGTTGAAGGATGTGAAGTTTGAGAAGGACAAGCTTTGTAGTGCATGTCAAGCCGGCAAGCAAGTTGCAAATACTCATCCAACCAAAGCTTTCATGTCAACCACAAGAGTGCTAGAACTCCTTCACATGGATTTATTTGGACCAACAACATACAATAGTTTGGGAGGAAATCTTTATTGTCTTGTGATAGTTGATGATTATTCAAGGTATACATGGGTATTCTTTCTTCATGACAAATCCGAAGTTGCATCTCGCTTCAAAAAGTTTGCCAAGAGAGTTCAAAATAAATTTGAAGTGAAGCTCAAAAAGATTAGAAGTGACAACGGCAAAGAATTTGACAACACAAACATAGAAGCCTATTGTGATGAAGTTGGAATCAAACATGAAGTCTCCACAACATATACTCCTCAACAAAATAGTGTAGTTGAGAGGAAGAACCGAACATTGATCACTCTTGCAAGAACTATGCTTGATGAGTACAACACCCCCGAAGCTCTATGGGCGGAAGCAATCAACACCGCATGCTATGCATCCAACCGCCTATTCCTTCAAAAGTTCCTTGGCAAGACACCTTATGAGTTGCTCAATGGGAAGAAGTCGGACATCTCCTTCTTTAGTGTGTTTGATTGTAAATGCTACATCTACAAGAAGCGGCAACACCTAGGGAAGTTTCAAAGACATTGTGATATTAGTTTTCTTGTTGGTTACTCATCAAAGTCCAAAGTATATAGAGTATTTAATCATGCCATCGGCTTGGTTGAAGAAATATATGATGTAGAATTTGATGAATCTAACGGCTCCCAAGGAGCACATGAGAATCTTGATGATGTAGGTGATGAACCATTGAGTGAGGCTATGAAGAACATTTCGGTTGGAGACATCAAGCCTAAAGATGATGAAGATGATGTACAAGTGATTGATCCACCCTCTTCATCAAGTGTGCCACAAGATGGTAATAAAGATAGGAGAGTAGAAAATAAAGATACTCATGTCTCCCATGAGAAAATAGTGGTACAAGCACAAGATGTTGATGCTCCACAACCTCCTCCTCAAGTGGTCAATAGAAGAAATACACCTCTACTACAAGATCATCCACAAGATCTCATCATAGGGAGTCCATCAAAGGGTGTAATGACTCGCTCACAAAAACTTGCTTCATTTATTGCTCATCACTCTTTTGTCTCTTGCTTTGAGCCTACTAAGGTTGAAGAAGCTCTTCAAGATCCGGATTGTATAAATGCTATGCATGAAAAGTTAAATAACTTCACACGCAATGAAGTTTGGACTCTTGAAGAGCGGCCAAAAGGTGCAAGAGTCATTGGAACAAAGTGGGTGTTCTAAAACAAGCAAGATGATCAAGGTGTTGTTGTGAGGAATAAGGCAAGACTAGTTGCAAAGTGGTTCTCTCAACTTGAAGGTTTGGATTTTGGAGAGACCTTTGCACTGGTTGCAAGACTAGAAGCCATTCGTATCCTCCTTGCATATGCATCACATCATGAAATGAAATTATATCAAATGGATGTGAAAAGTGCATTTTTAAATGGCTTTATTAATGAACTAGTCTATGTTGATCAACCTCCTGGGTTTGAAGACCCTAGATATCCTAATCATATTTATAGGTTGTCCAAGGCATTATATGGGCTTAAGCAAGCCCCAAGAGCTTGGTATGAGCGCCTTCGAGACTTCCTCGTTGAGAAGGGCTTCACCATTGGAAAGGTCCACACCACACTATTCATCAAAAAGCTTGATGGACATATCTTCATTTGTCAAGTGTATGTTGATGATATCATCTTTGGATCATGAAATGAAGATTCTTGCAAAGAATTTGATGAATTGATGTCGAAGGAGTTCGAGATGTCCATAATTGGTGAGCTTACATTCTTTCTTGGTTTTCAAGTCAAGCAAATGAGAGAAGAGATCTTCATCTCTCAAGAGAAATGTACAAAAGATCTTCTCAAGAGATTCAAGATGGACGAATGTAAGCCAATCAAGACACCAATGCCAACTAATGGACATCTCGACCAAGATGAGAGAGGTAACAAGGTTGATCAAACTCTCTATCGTTCTATGATTGGTAGCTTGTTATATTTAACCGCATCTAGGCCCGACATCATGTTTAGTGTGTGTATGTGTGCTAGATTTCAAGTTAATCCTAAGGAAACACATTTAATTGCCGTAAAAAAAATCCTTAGGTATCTTAAGCACACACCAAGCATTGGCCTTTGGTATCCCAAAGGAGCTATATTTGAATTAGTTGGCTATTCCGATTCGGATTATGCCGGATGCAAAGTTGATAGAAAAAACACATCCGGAGGGTGCCATTTGCTTGGTAGATCACTTGTGTCTTGGTCCTCCAAGAAACAAAATAGTGTGGCTTTGTCCACCGCCGAAGTGGAATATATTGCCGTGGGTGCTTGTTGTGCACAAATACTTTACATGAAACAAACTTTGCTAGACTATGGTGTAGTTCTAGAAAAAGTACCTCTTTTGTGCGACAATGAAAGTGCGGTAAAACTTGCAAATAATCCGGTTCAACACTCACGCACCAAGCACATAGATATCCGTCATCACTTTCTTAGAGATCATGTTGCTAAAAATGATATATCTTTAGAAGGTGTAAGGACCGAGGATCAATTGGCGGATATCTTCACTAAACCGTTAGATGAGACTACATTTTGTAGATTGCGGAATGAGCTCAATGTTCTTGATTTTAGCAACTTTACTAAAAGATGAACTTGTGTTGTCCCTTGCATTGCATTGTAATATACATCACGTTTAATGTTTTGTAATGCATATAGGGCTTATCTAACATGGTTAAGATAACCGCCGAAAAGCGTGTGAAGAAGCTTAACCTTGGATCAAACTTGACAAGCAACTAGACTTACTTTCAAGTATTACATTGCATATGCATGATTGTTGTTTGTCATTTATCTTTAATTGCCCTCTTATTGCCTATTTTTTTTAAAAGAATTATAGCCTAAGGCAAAATATTTTGAAAAACTTGAGGGTTTGAGAGAGGTCACTCACATCAGTCCCAATTGGTGTTTATTTGGATCTTATTGAAGTTGGGACTTGATTGGGAATAGCCAGCATGAAGAACTTTGAAGATCTGCTGGAAAAGGAGTGACCGGACGCTGCACCGAACTCTGATGTCCAGCGTCCGGTCAGTTCACAGGAGGTGAACAGATGCTGAGCAGGAGTGACCGGACGCTGAAACAGTGTTTTCCCAGCGTTCGGTCAGAAGGAGCTTCAGCGTTTGGTCGATCTTGAAGACGTCAAGGCTAGGTGACCGGACTCTGGCTACGTCCGATCCGTGTCCACCAGACGCGTCCGGTCATGATTCCAGAGGAATTGGACCTCTCTGGAATCGACCGGACGCTGGGTGATAGCGTCCGGTCGCTGCCACCGGAGCGTCCGGTCAATAGGATTCGTGCGGCATATGATCTCTTTGCCTCTTTCCTTATCCAACTCTATCAGGGGACCCATTTAACCGCCAGCCGCCGTAATTTGCTGACCTAATCCTATTCCGCTCCTTGCACCATCACCCGCAGCGCCTCCCCGAGTTGCCGCAAGCCCGTGCCAGCCCGCGCCTCCACTGCCCACGCGCCATCGAGCTCGCCAACATCACCTTCCGCGCTAGTGCCGCCCGCACTGCACCATCCCAAGCCCAAGCGCCGCCGCACAGCCTCTCCTACGCCAGAGCTGCCCAAGCCGTGCCCTAACTCCCTTGCTGTTTCACCGCATCGCATTGCTCGGTCATCGCAGTTTTGCCAAGCCAGAACCCTAACCCTAATCTTCGATTGCCGACCCGGTGGTTCCCCGATCCTTTCCTCGTCTTGTTGTTTCGCCGGTTCGTTAGGTAGCAAGCCCGTCGTTTCAATTTCGTACCTAATTGCTTGCTTCCTAGGGTTTCGCATCTATTAGATATATCGTATTTATTTGTATATTCTTCTATCCCATCGTGCAGCGAGTCGGTGCCATTGAGGTGTCAGTGGCAGTTGATAGTTAACTCAGAGCCAAGCTCGCGAGTACGGATCGAGGCCAAGCCTCAGAAGCGACAGATTGACAGTTGATCTTTGTCAGCGGTAGTTTTTCTTCAGATTATCAGATGGCTCGCACGAAGAATGTCGGTGGTGGTCCCGGTGATGAGGATTGGAGGCCCCCGCCTCGCCAGCCTGCAGATCCTAAAGGCAAGGCGACGAAGAAGCTAGCAACCCGGAAGCGCAAATATCTAGATGCAGAGACAGTGAGAGCAGCTGTAGTTGCTGAGGCTGCAGACCATGCCGAGAGAGGAGGTGCTCGCAGTGGAGTTGTTATTGTAGATCCGCTTCCACTAGGAGCGATGGAGGGAATCGAGCGTGTTGAGCGCCTTCATGGTGGTCCACCTAGGACCGTCATGGTTGCAGGACGGCGTCATACTATTGATGAGGTTCAGCCTCAGGGGGAGTCACAACAATAGGCACCGCCAGCAGAGCAGACTCAGGAGGGTCATGAGGTACAGCAGGCCGAGGAGACAGAGCAGGCACCCTAGCCATAGCTTCGCCGCTCTGGTCATACCCGTGCTCTAGTCACGCCGAGGGTAGACACACAGCGGAGGGGTTCTCGTCCATCGCCCAAACCACAGGGTCCGCCTCCTATGACCCATCTTGACTTGAGGGCCGCCACGGCCAAGTAGGTACAGCAGCTGAGGTTCGTGGACTCTGAGGTGTGGTTCCCGTCGAGGAGAGATGACAGAGCATCTGAGGGTTTCTACACGCCTCTGCAGGAAGATTTCTACAATGCCTATCTCAACAGTGGGGCAGTTTTCAGATCTCAGAGAGTCTGCCACATTGATTTTATAGTTGCAGCAGCTGGAGAGCACATTCACCCCTACCTTGCATATCTGTCGGGGCTGACAGATTTGATTGGATGGATCGGATTATATGTTCCATCTTGGGTTCATCAGTTCTATGCTTCTCTCTTCATTGACCCACACCATAACTTTATTCACTTTGTATTCAGAGGTAGAGATTACCATCTGACGAGCACTAGGGTCAGGGAAATACTCGGGCTTCAAGAGCAGCCAGTCAGACTTCATGAGGTTTGCTATGGACAGACAGCGCCTCCCAGACGTCCACATGGTGGTAATGTGCCCCCTACTAACTTGGTTCGCCACTGCTTCACCGAGCCCTTCGGCGAAGGGTCATGCAGGAACCCCAATGACCTTACTCCTACTGCCAGAGTGCTAGAGGCTATCATGAGGAGGACGCTACTACCGAGGATGGGGTATCGCGATGGCTTGACTCACATATAGTTGTGGCTGATCAACTCTTTGATGCAGCAGACAGTTTTTGATATTTGGTATCTTCTTCTGTCAGAGATGGAGGACACTATAGCTAAGGGCTTCAAAGGTCGCAGGCAGCTGCCCTATGCTCACTGGATCACATTCCTTATCCACAGAGCAGTCACAGTGAGGCCACCAGAGATGCTTGCTGAGTACAGTGGTGCCACCACAGAGTTCCCTACCTATAACATGACACAGATGATTCGGTATAGTACACCTACAACACCTAGTCAACCACGTCGTCGTCCTGATGTGCCAGAGTCTATAGCCCAGCAGGATGAGATCATCAGGGGTATTGCAGCTACCAAGGAGGAGGAGCTTGCTCAGCAGGAAGGGATGGTCGTGAGCGACCCCAGTGACAGTTCCGATGATGACTACCAGCCTATCCCTTGGATGCCTCCTCAGTGACATGACCATGAGGCCGGCAGCTCCAGTTTAGCGCCACCTGCCCCACAGACTGACCTCGCTCTCCTTGCTATACTTGAGCGGATGAGGCAGGATCAGGCTCGCCAGGCACAGGAGACAACTGCTACATTTGCTCAGTCCCAGACTCGGCAGGATGAGTTCCAGCGCCAGTAGCAGCAGCTAGCTATACATCAGCAGACGCAGGCTCTACAGCAGCAGCAGCAGGCCATGCATCAGCAGCAGATCCTTATGCAGTAGCAGCTTCTTGGATTTATGCAGCATGTAGTGACAGCTATTGGGGCTCCACCGTCACAGCCTTCGCCCTAGCTTGGTCAGCCTACCACCACTTCCACGACTCCAACGTTACAGCCTAGTGGGCTTTAGAGTCAGGGATAGCCACCAGCACAGTTTGCTTCTCCTACAGAGGAGGTGTCCTAGTGGTTTGCTACGTCACTGTCAGCCCCACAGTTCACACCGTTTCGTACGGGCTTCACACCGGCAGAGACATCCTCACTGCTAGTACTAGAGACCTCAGTGTCCAGGAGCCTTGGTGCATCCTTCAGTGAGTTGACAGGGCACCCTACACCGTCAGACCTACATGTCCCTGTACCTACCACCATTGCTCCAGTGACAGGCACGATAGAGATGCTCCCTTCCTCCGTGGCATCATTAGAGCTAGCTATTTTAGTCGTACTAGCACAGCCTTCAGCAGCTCCAGTCCCTGATCCGACCTAGACTGCTTCAACATCACTTCCGGCTTCAGAGGGTCAGACAACTCAGAGCTCAGGGTCAGATGATGATGGCACTCAGTTCCAGCTCGCTCCTCGTACCTCAGCGCTCGGCTCGTACGCTGCAGCCCCGCTGACTGACCCTTAGGTTTTGGTGTTTGACACCAAAGGGGGAGAGGGTTCGAGTATGTTAGCCTTAGGGGGAGCGACATATTTAGGGGGAGCTTAGTTATTATATTAGCTGTTCTATTACATTTGGAGTTTTTATGTGTGATACACTATTATGCATTCGTCATGTGTTTACTCTTATGCATTAAAACTATATTTATGTGATAGTGATATCTATGTGATCGTGATATATGACATGCGTGCTCTCTACTTTGAATTATTTGTATATCATATCACTTGTGTTATGCTCATTTGCCTTTGCTTCCGCGTTTTACTCCAATGCAAATGAGCTTTATTACTTGTACTCATGCTTATTTCATATCTTTTGAGTACATCATGTTGGCTTGGGTCATATAAGCTTGCCTAACTCTTTTGTTCTTATTGACAAAAGCTTATATGATCCAAGCATGTTAAAAACCTCAACTCTTTCACATACTCGAGGTGGTATTGTCATCAATCACCAAAAAAAGGGAGATTGAAAGCATCTAGGCCCCTAATTGGGTTTTGGTGATTAATGACAATACAAGATTACTATGTCTAACGTGTGTTTTGCAGAGACAATTAAGTTAGGTCATGGTAATGGAGATCGATTGGACAATCAAGGTAGTCATGCCCCTACGATGAAAATCGTTTCGGTTTTCAAAGAATGGACGACAAGGTTAAGGATAGACTAGTTCTAAGTGTCAATTGGAGTTGGAGTGACACTTAGAGTAGTTTAGGACTTTGTTTTTCCTTTAGCCATACTATTAAGGGGTTATGGATGGATAGCTTGACCTAGGTGAGTCTAGTGAGTTAGGTGTGGTGCACACTTGTTAAAACTACCACTAGGTAGCTCCAAAATATGCCTAAGATCCATTGGAGCAAACTTCATTCACATATGATCGAGAGTTGGAAGTGAATGGATGGTCAAATACTAACCGGACGCTAGTTCCGGGTTGACCGAACGCTCGCGCAGAGTCCGGTCAGTTCATTTGACCAAGGTGATTGCGTCTGGTTTGACCGGACGCTGAGAGGTCAAGTGACCGGACGCTGAGAGGCAGCGTCCGGTCGACTCCAGTAAGGTTCCAGAGAGGGAAAATCATGACCGGACGTGTCCGGTCAGTGCTAATCGGACGCTGCCCAGCGTCTGTTCACACTGTAATCACTGGAGTTCGGGGTGTACTGACCGGAGCGTCCGGTCACCCCGCAGAGGAACATAACGGTTCGTTTTTCAGCCAATGTTATAAATACTCCTTCCACTTGTGTGTGGGGGTACTTTTGCTCATTCCAACAGCTGAGAAACACGTTTGAGAGTGCTAAGAAGAGAAAGGTCCTAGTGAGGTGATTGAGATTTGAGAATCCCAAAGAGAGCCCTCATTAGTGAGATCAAGAGTAGCAAAGTGTGCATCCACCCTTCTCATTAGGCTTGTCGTGGTCAAGTGAGAGTTCATGCTTGTTACTCTTGGTGATCGCCATCACCTAGACGCCCTGGTGGTGATTGAGAGCTTGGTGATCATCCAGAGAGCTTGTGGATGACCCAACTCAAGTTGTGAGCGGTTGTGGATGATTCACCGCGACGGAGTGTCGAAGAATCAACCCGTAGAGAGCACTTGATCCTTGCGCGGATCAAGGGGGAGCTACACCCTTGCGCGGGTGCTCCAACGAGGACTAGTGGGGAGTGGCTACTCTCCGATACCTCGACAAAACATCGCCGCGTTTCCTCTCCTCTCTTTACTTTGTGCATTTACTTTGAGCAATTCAATTCTTGTCATTTACATTCATAGAATTGCCATGCTAGAGTAGGATTGGACCTTAGGTTGCTAAACTTTTGTGCGTTAGTTCAATAGAAACACTTTCTAGGCATAAGGGGTTAATTGGGCTAACCGTAGAACTTATTTATTGCGAAGAAATTTAGAATTAGCCCAATTCACTCCCCCTCTTGGGTATCTTGATCCTTTCAGAGGCAACGGAGCTCCACGGCCACCACCGAAGGATGACGACAAGGTGCGAGCGGCCGTGGTGCCTCCTCCACCGCCACTGCGAGCCGCACGTAAGCTGAGAGTACGACTGCCGCTGTAGACGCCAAAATGGGATGGGGACCCATGCCGCCGCAGGTGCCTCCACCTTGTGGGCCGGAGCGAAGGAGGTCCTCATAGCCCGCCATTCCGGGCCACTCTTGGCCATGGGAGTTGAGGTCAAGCGCCACCATGCCCGCCTGGGGAGCATTGACGCTGCTCTATCCTGAAAAGGGATAAGCCGCGTCGTTGATGTTCTCGTAGCCGTTGGTGGGGGAGAACGGATTAGGTTGGGAGAAGAAGTCCCTAGTGCGGTCGCCATCGCCGTTCCCGTTGCCGTCGCTGTAGCCGTCAACGTTGTAGCCGTACATCAGCGAGGCCGCGGAAGAGGACCTGGCTCAGGGCGGTGGCGTAGGAAGAGCTAGATCTAGGGCCCGAGGAGGAGGAGCTGGATCTGGGGGCCATGGAGGAGGAGCTGGATCTGGTCGGCCGTGGAGGCTCAGAGTGAGAGCGGCAGCGGCGGCTGAGGCGGCGTGTGAGAGCGAGAGCGGCGGGCGGAGCTAGGGTTTGCGCGGAGGGAGAGAGCGAGAGCGGTGGGGAGTGACTGCGGGGGAATGGATAGGGTCCGAGCGGCGGGGTGGGTGGGTGTAGGGGTATTGAGCGTCCGGCTCTCCCCCACGCATTTTTTTACAAGTTTTGGGCCTCTTGGGTCCCAAATGCTAAAAGTTTTGAAGCCCCAATTTTGCTCTTTTGGGTACATGGTGTTTAGATCCATTTTACAAAAAGATAGGCTAAAACACCAAAACTTTTGGTAAAATTGGGGAACTAAACACCCCCTAAAGATTTACCAATGCATGATCTTTGTTCCTACATCAGTAGATTTAAAGCTGATGGTGCCTTGAGTGGGAAGTTATTCTGATTCAAAAGCCGGTTCATGGTTTCGTCGTGACATCTCGTCAGAAATTAAAAGCAAAACCAAAACCGCAGAGGAAAAAGCACAAGCGCGTCGCCACGTGGTTGGGGCCAGACCCCTGACCCCACCGCACCCTCTGTATCTCCAGTTCCCCAAGGGCCACGGCCCCACCTGCCGGCCGCGTCAACCTCCCTCCTCCCGTCCTCCAGGCGTGTCCGCAGCACCACTCCCTCGCTCCACACCACACTTCCCTCCGCCCACGCACACGGCGCACCCGTCCCGTGCACACATCACAACGGAATGAGATCCTCTGCAGTTGGCTACATGACTTCTCTCTACAGTTGCTGAATATCTGGCCGTTTATTCGTATCTAACGGTGACCGGAGCATATGCGCTGCCCCCCTCAGCTAGCTGGGCTTTGGCCCAATGCCAGCACAACCCTTCATGTACAACACAGCAGCGTGCAGTCGACGAGACTAGACACAGTGCAGTAGCTTCGTCGGCGATGAGGTTCGTGTATGGTGGCGGGTGGCGGAGTGACAAGCGCTGACACCTCGCGCGCCCCTGGCGAGGATGGCGCCGTCGGTCCAGTGATGCGCCGATCTGGTGACGAGAGGTCGGGAGTGCCGCGCCGCTCCAGTGACGCACCTGGCGAGGACGAGGATGGAGCCGTTGCGCCGTGCAACGGCGTCAGAGGAACGATGGCTGGCACCAACGACACGCGCCGTGCTCCTGGTCAGGACGGCAACGCCCGATCCGGTGTGGCGCCAGAAGAGTATGGGAGCACCGGGGCGCTTCGGTGATGTGCCCGGCGACGACGGAGGAGCCACACGGCCTGGGGAACGAGCGACCACGGAGGCGGAGGTTGGTGTCGCGAGCTGATAAGAATCGTGCGGAATGGGCTCACATGTTAAATTAGTTTCATGAAGCTCATCCTAGTATGAACGGTTTGGATGAGCAACTGCAGGAAGTCGTATTTGTCGACTGCAGACGATCTCGTTCCCAACACAACACCACAACGACGCGCTCGTCACTTCGTCAGTCGTCACGCACCCCACGACGCCCCCCAACCGTCTCAAACCCAGATCCTCCCCCACCTCGTCTCGCCACGGCCAACCCACCGCCATGCCCATGGACACCGACGAGCCCCCCCTCGTCGAACTCGCCTCCGCCGCAGCCGCCGCCACGGCCGCGGCTACTCCCACCGCCTCCAGCTCCTCCTCCTCCGCCCCCTCCCCCGCCCCTGCCACGCCGGGGTTCTCCCGCTTGGTCCGCTGCAACGCCCCCGCTTCCTCTCTCCCGGGCACCGATGGCGGGGCCGGCGCGCAGCCGGCGTACCCGGGGAACGCGATCTCGACAACCAAGTACACGCCCGCGAGCTTCGTGCCCAAGTCGCTCTTCGAGCAGTTCCGCCGCGCCGCCAACTGCTTCTTCCTCGTCGTCGCCTGCGTCTCCTTCAGCCCGCTCGCGCCCTACCGCGCCGTCTCCGTCCTGCTCCCGCTCGTCGTCGTCGTCAGCGCTGCCATGGCCAAGGAGGCCGTCGAGGACTGGCGCCGGAAGCAGCAGGTGAGCGCGCATGCTCTGCTGTACCTCCACGGGTTGAGCAAGGCATTGGGACTGGTGGGTGCTGATCCCTCGCCCGCCGGGTTGGTTGGCCTGACGGCATTGGGGTAGGCAAATGGGGTTCATTGGATTTGTTGCATAATGCTCGGGGATACTGGGTGGTTTTGATCTGAAATGTGGCGCGATAGTCACCTCAATACAGCAATTTTGTGCACCTACAAGGCAGTTTAATAGTTGCAGTGCATCTCTGCGTTATTTTCTTTTACTAGACTCTCAAATGTAGTGTCCACATCCCTAGTGGGTAGTTACAGAGTTCAATGCCTTTCCAGTCACGCAAATGCACTGTCATTTTGCTGCCTGGGATTGTGGACGACCGTACTTTGTCTGTGTTTGTGATCGAAGGGATTGCATTAATTTCTGCTGAGAATGGTTGGCTTGTGGTCACAATGTAGGGGAGCGAGATAGTAACTGTATGTTTAGTTGTGCTTACTACTCGCCTGCTGTCTTAAAACATTTGCGCCATAACATAGTTGTTTACATATCCAGGGTAATTGTATTTCTTATCAAGCTGTGTTGATAAGGCTTCAGCAAATATTATGTTTCTTTTTTCTCTTGGATACCCACACAAACTTTGCTTTAATTAACATATATCTATTTATAAGCTATTTCTGCTGTGTTAATGAAATGTGAACTGAAACATGTTGTGTGGAAGTAATTTCCCAGAAGTATATACATGTTATTTTGTGTAATATCTACTGAACTGAATTTGTTTTTGACCTTCTTTTACATAGGACATAGAAGTGAACAATAGGAAGGTTGAGGTGTTTGATGGGATCCAATCATTTCATGAGACAGAATGGAAGAAGCTTCGAGTTGGCGATATAGTTAAAGTTAAAAAGGATGAGTTCTTCCCTGCTGATCTTCTTTTCCTTTCGTCTAGCTCTGATGATGGATTATGCTATGTGGAGACGATGAATCTTGATGGTGAGACAAACTTGAAGCGGAAACAGGCATTAGAGGTGACTATGGGCTTGAATGATGACCCGGTTTTCCATAGTTCCAAGGCTTTCATCCGATGTGAGGATCCGAATGAGAAACTGTATTCTTTCTTAGGAACTCTGTACTACAATGGGCAACAATATTCTCTGTCTCTGGAACAGGTCCTGCTAAGGGACTCAAAACTTCGTAATACAATGTATATATATGGCACCGTAATATTTACGGGACATGATACAAAGGTGATGCAAAATGCAATGGAGCCACCGTCAAAGAGGAGTTCAGTTGAACGAAGAATGGATAAAATAATATATCTCCTTTTTGTGATTCTCTTTGCTATTGCAACGTTCGGGTCAATTGTGTTTGGGATGAAAACAAAGCATGAGATAAGTCCAGGAAACTATGCATGGTACCTCAGACCAGATCAAGCAAATATATTCTTTGATCCAAACAATGCATCATTTGCAGCCTTCTGCCATTTTCTCACAAGCCTGATGCTGTATGTGTGCTTGGTTCCTATTTCATTGTATATATCGATAGAAATTGTCAAGGTGTTACAGAGCACATTCATAAATCAAGACCAGAATATGTATTGTGCAGAGTGTGATAAACCTGCAAGAGCTCGCACTTCAAACTTGAATGAAGAACTTGGTCAAGTTCATACTATACTGTCTGACAAAACAGGGACATTAACATGCAATTCAATGGAGTTCTTGAAATGTTCTATTGCTGGTGTTGCTTATGGAAATAGTCCTACAGAAGTGGAGACGTGTTATGGAGAAATAGCTGAAACTACTGGCAGTTTTGGGCACAAGGACACTGCTGAATTCAAGAGGTCAGTCAAGGGATTCAATTTCACTGATAGTCATTTGATGAATGAAAGATGGGCCAAAGAATGTTCTAGGGATGCTATAGAAATGTTTTTCCGAGTGTTAGCTGTTTGCCATACTGCAATTCCTGTGGCAGATAGAAATTCTGCTGGTATGCCTTACGAAGCTGAGTCTCCTGATGAAGGAGCTCTTGTTACAGCTGCAAGAGAGTTTGGTTTTGAATTTTATCATAGGACACAAACGACTATATCAGTGCATGAGTATGATCCTGTGGTTGGTGGAAAGGTGGATAGGTGCTTATCTTTTCCACTGTTCTTAGTGATTATTCTTCAAAAGTGTCAACATTGCCAACATCATGATGCCTAATTTTTATTTCAGAACATATAAACTACTCAACATCTTAGAGTTCAGCAGTGCTCGTAAGCGTATGTCTGTTATTGTGAGGACAGAAGATGGTCGACTATTTCTCTTCTGCAAAGGAGCTGACAGGTTCAATAATTGTTTTTACATGTGATGAAAATCTTCTATGTTTGACACTGCATTTCCCGTTTATAAGTACATATCCATGTCATGATAGTGTTAGCCTTAAAGATGTGCAGCATATTTGAACTATTGCAGCTATTCTAGAGTGGACCTTTCTTCAGAGTTGTGAATTTCACATGCTAATATTTTCAACCTTCAAGTTCTGTTGAATAAGTATATCATTATCTTTTCATCTCTGTGCTTCAGTGTAATATTTGAAAGGCTCTCCAAGGATAATGGAACAGCTTGTCTGACCAAAACGAAGTGTCACATTGATGAGTATTCTGAGGCAGGTCTCCGAACCCTGGCACTTGCATATCGTGAACTTACAGAAGAACAATACGTTGTATGGAATCAGGAGTACTCGTCTGCCAAGAATTCTGTACATACTGATCATGATGCAGCTGTTGAGAAGGCATCAGAAGACATTGAGAAGGATTTGGTTCTCTTGGGTGCTACTGCTGTAGAGGATAGATTGCAAAATGGGGTTCGTTGACTTCTACTTGGTGCTTCTTATTTTCTTAAGAGTCTTGTATTTATCTGAAATTCTGAATAGACAAACAAACTTCTTTTCTATTTTTGATTTGTTAACCATTCTTTTTTGAACATTAAATACAGCAGGGGACGCCCCCCTCTGTGATTTGTTAACCATTCTTAGTGAGCACCATACTCTTTTCCTGTGCACAATATATTTATTGGGTTACTGTCACATAATTTGTTTCTTTTTAGATAGTTTGTCACATTGTATGTTTCTTCTTTTGGTAGTTTGTCACATAATTTCACTTGTAATCTTGTTTTGATATTTACTGAGGAAAAATTACCACTTTTATGTGTCAAATTGTAAACAAATGTTTAACTCATGGTCAAATCATTGCTTGTATCAACTCTATCCTTGCAGGTCCCTGAGTGTATTTACAAACTTGCACAAGCTGGAATTAAGATCTGGATTTTAACTGGAGACAAGTTGGAGACAGCTGTAAACATAGGGTTAGTTCCATTCCATATGCTGTTACATATCTGAAAAACTGAGATCACAATACCTTAAAGTTTAATGTATGTTGGTGCTTGGGATCTAGTTACGCTTGTAACCTATTGAGGAAAGAGATGGAGGAAATTTTTATCACACTGGAGAACTCAAGTACAAATGCTTCAGAGGGGTCCAGTGGAGAAGGAAACAGAACGGTATGAAATCTTAAAACGAAGACACTTGCTTTTTCTTTCTTGCATGTATGTATAAATAATTGCAGAATTTACACCGTTTTTGAAATGCTAGCGAAGTCCTATATGTTTTTTTTTTCATGAAATGCACATAAATGTCGATAAGTATCAATACTATTATATCATCTGAGTAGTGTACTAGAACAACCGGCGCGGCTTTGCCGCGCCCTGTTTGGAGCCTACCACTGTATCAGTGGATGACCACATTGTGTTAGGCAGTTGTACATTTATATTGTATCCAAGCAATGCTACTCAGAAAATATGACATGATGCCCCCCTAAGTATCAGTAGGCTAGAGTAGTATTTTTTAAGAAAATATGACATGATACCCCTAAGTATCACTGGAGTACTATTTTGGGAAGCTAATATTTACATCGTAAGGTTATCTGTACAACTGTTAGGTAGCTCAGCTCCTCTTCTAAGGTCCTTCGTAGAGTCATCAGATATCCTGTGGTTCTTGTGGCAACTACAACGAGGAACAGGATCATGGATTAGCTTAGCAGAACTAAGTAGTTGCTCCAGAGATACTACTGTGATTCTCATAAATATGAAAGTAACATCAGTCTTCCACTTATGCAATGACATATCTATTCTTATTTCAACAGAGTTGCATAGCAGCAATCAACAATATTTGAGAAAACATTTATAGGTGCAAATATATAGATCAAGATAGTTTAGAGAACGCTCACTAACTGACATAGCATCACATCTCAGTATTTAGAATGGTTAACTGAAAAATGATTTAGCTGTCAAATTTCAACTGTGGAAAATGTCAATTAGTCTCTAGTCACTACTTGTAGTTTGATACAGCTGCATAAATTCAGTAATTTGGCACGTAAATCCATCTGAACTATGGCAGAAAAAAAGAAGGTGAAATGATACTGGAGACTGTTAGTAGTACTAGGAAATTGGGAGGGTCACTCCTCTTACTGAAATACATTTCAGCAAATTAACTCTGCTATTCGATGATACCGCCATCCACAACCATATATATATGATTATGATCAGAACCACCTGAGATACAAAACTACCCAAAATCTTACAATACTATTGTATGGCAACAATGAATCAATCTATCCAGGGTCGCAGCACTCGTCACATTCAATTTCCAGGGAAAATCAATCAGAGGAACGAATTCTTACTACTAACAAGTCCCAAGGAAGAGTAGGAAGGCGTGGCGTACAGGGCCATGCGCCATACCTGGTTCAAGAGGTCGGCGTGACTGCACATGTCGATGCGGTGCCACAGCGAGGGGTCGCCCACAAGCGCGCCGGGTGCCAGGAGCGGCATGCCTGGCCGGCGCTCATCAGTATCTCGGCGTGGTCGAGCTTGTGGAAATGCGGGGACGGCTGAGATCGCGTCCAGCAGCAGGTTCTCCCTGTTCCTCCTGTTGCGGTCGCTCCCATGGCCCTAGCCACGGCCGCAACGGAGGCGGGAGGAGGAGGGCATGCCAGCCGCTGCCTTTGGTCTCGCTCAGGCTTGGGGCTCGGCATCTCGCTTTTGTCAGAAGAATCCTCGGCCCGGCGGGCTGGGCACGGTGAACCATCTCGCGGGCCGAGGAGCCTCACCGTCGCGCCGCTGGCCATCCGTGCTGCCGTGCCGTCAAGCACGCAGCCCAGCAGCGCCCGTGGCGCGCGTCCGCGCAACCCTCGCTCCACCGTGGACGCAGCCTGTCCGCGGCTCCCGTGCTGCCGCCGTCCTCGGACCTCCGGCGGCGTGTGGCAGAGCAGAACGACCGGTGGCGCGGCAAGCCCCAGTTGTCGCCGAGCCTCGGGCGAGCAGGGGCGATGGAGGCGGTACCGCATGGGAGGCAGCTGCTGGCGGCGCAGCAGTCCGAGGCTGAGGGGCGAGTTGAGTGGGTTTGGGATCATTCATGACGCCCGGTTGCGTGGCTTAACGGGTAGGAGACCCGCGAAGACCACGATCGGACGTTTGGCATCGTTTGTTCACCGGATCGGACGGTCAGCAGGCTAACGGGCGATGTGCCGCGATCTGCTGGCCCGGTTTTTGGTGCAGGATTCGTAAAGTAAAAGATAGGGAAAACAGATGGGCTGTATAAGTTCAGTACATGCTATGTATATAATGACATTTGTAACCTTTTGTATCTTATCATACAGTCCGCGTTTGAAGAAATTGGTTGGAAATTACAAGATGCTAGAGGAAAGATTTCGCAAAAAGGAACCTCAACTTCATTTGCTCTTATCATTGATGGCAATGCTCTGACACATGCTCTCACGGGCAGCCTTAAGAATTCATTTCTGGATCTAGCAGTTAACTGTGCATCTGTTTTATGTTGTCGGGTTTCACCAAAACAAAAGGCCCTGGTGAGTAACAAGATAATTCATCTGTTTGACTATTCCTTAATAAGCTTATGCCGGCATTTTATTTATCCATAATAGTGAACACTAGTTTGCAGCTTCTATAGCTACTGGGTACTGTTGCAGGTCACCAGGTTGGTTAAAATTAGGACAAGTAAAACTACTTTAGCTATTGGCGATGGAGCAAATGATGTTGGTATGCTACAAGAGGCTGACATTGGGGTTGGAATAAGTGGCGCTGAAGGAATGCAGGTCGATAGTTTTGCGCACTACTTTCATTTTTGGATTTGTCACTTAACCTGTTGTTATGAATCTTGACTATGCTTTGATTCTTGAAATGGACGAAAAAGATCTACAATTGTAATTTATCAAGTTTTTATTTGCAATATTTAGCCAAATTACTCGCTTGAAAGTCATGTTGGATGGAAGTTTTAGCTTCCTCATGAAGTTTGTTCCGTACTGTATTTTAGGACAGAATGACTGATCATGTGATAGGACTTTGCAACTGATGATCAGTTGGTTAAATATCTTGACCAATTGACCTCGTGAAAAGAGCTTTTACCCAAGCTAGCTTCATCAATGTTTCAAAAAGCACGGTGCGCTAGGCAGGTGGTTAGGCTCTCCTAGCACCTGGGCGGCAGGTGGTTAGGCTCTCCTAGAACCTGGGCGTTCGTAGGCAATTTTACTTTTTCTGCTTAGCTAGAGGAATGCCTCATTGAATAGAAAAATATGGCATATTACAACGACAATATTGGTATACTGCATGCATCCATGAGTTTTATGATCACAATTTATCTTCCTCTCTCTCTCTCTCTAATGTTCCACTTTAATACATAGATCGAGTTCTAAGCCACTCCTGGTGAAAAAACACCTAGGTGCTAAGCAACATGCTGCTGCTCTGCCTAGTACAACATTTTGGAACAGAAACCTCATGCCTTTTTCTCTTTTGGTTTTTGTATCTGCTTTATGTTATCTAACAACTGATGGTGCTTTGTATTACAGGCTGTTATGGCGAGTGACTTTGCAATAGCACAGTTTCGTTTCTTAGAGCGATTACTTCTTGTGCATGGTCATTGGTGTTATCGTCGAATTGCAGCTATGGTAAAGCACTGCCCCCTCTGCTTCTTGAACTCTTCAGTTAACTAGTTCCTCCAGTCTCATTTTCTTCTCCTTTAGGGCATCGACATAGTTTCTGGGACTGAGCTTTATTCACTTTTATTATTGTGTTGCCCTAATGATATGTTTTATTCTATGGATATATAAGCACTCTTCATACTGGATATACTAATATGGTTTTAATGCTAAAAATCAAATACTTGTATCTCCTAAACAATTTCCTTGCAATATGATCATGCCTCTTCATTTTTTCCTTTTACCTCCCGAAAGAATATTACTTGTGCCATTTTGATACACCAGATATCAACCTTCCCTTGGCATGCAATAATATGCCTAACTTTCCAATGTTTTTTTTGTATTATTTAGCACTAAGTAGCAAATTTGGTGTTCTTGTCGAGCTCTGTTAGTTTAGTTCTTGCATTGTGTAACAGTCTGCATTTTGTTTGTGATATGGACAGATATGCTATTTTTTCTTCAAGAACATCACATTTGGCTTTACGCTTTTCTGGTTTGAGGCTCATGCTATGTTCTCAGCACAACCTGCGTACAATGATTGGTTCATATCTTTCTATAGCGTTGCCTTCACATCTCTTCCTGTCATCGCCCTAGGTGTTTTTGACAAGGATGTCTCTTCCCGTGTTTGTCTTGAGGTTTGTAACCTATCAGATTCATATGTAATGCTGTGATATATATGTGAACTTTGGTCTTTGAGTCAGCGTTTATAGCATTGCATTGGTTGATTTCTTTTTGTTTTCTATAAATCACACCTTTTGTTCCCTTGCATATCATAGGTCCCTTCATTACATCAAGATGGTGTTAATAATGTGTTCTTCAGTTGGTCTCGAATACTCAGTTGGATGTTAAATGGGATGTGCTGTTCAATAATTATTTACTTTGGTTCCCTCAACGCTATTCTAGTTCAGGCTGTCCGACAGGATGGTCGCGTTGCTGGGTTTGACATCCTTGGGGTGACCATGTACAGTTGTGTAGTGTGGACTGTGAACTGCCAGCTAGCTCTCTACATCAGCTACTTCACCTGGATACAGCATTTTGTCATCTGGGGCAGCATACTGATCTGGTACACTTTCCTGGTCATCTATGGACTATTTTCCCCAGCAATATCAGCCACTGCATATCATGTTTTTGTGGAAGCTTGTGCACCTAGCCCTTTGTACTGGTTATCTACTCTAATGATTGTGGTGACAGCCTTGATCCCATTCTTTGTCTACAAAATATCGAGAACACTGTATTACCCACAGTATCATGATCAAGTTCAGAGGGCTAACTCAAAGAATTGGTAGTGCCAGTTGTATAAGATGCTACTGAATGATGGTATGTACAGTCGGTAATTTGGTGTAACATACGGCATGATTTGCTTTCTAGATCATGATGTCAGAGGTAGTGTATATAAACAAGTTGGCTGTTTAACAGATCTTGTATATACGGTTTATGCCCACAAAGTTACAGATTCAGGTTATGGCAGTGTATCATCTGTCAAATATCAGAACACAACGGTGACTTCTCAGTCATGCGGAAGGAACTGCAAGCGGCAAATTGGTTCTTCGGATCTATGACCCCACTAGGACACATTTTTCTTTTGTTGTGGATGGGGCTCATCATGGAAGCAGATTGCAATTAGGATTTACATAGAATGATGTATAGCATGTCTGTAACTGCGAATATGAGTTCCTTAATGTATGTAGTATTGTTCTAGGAAATTTAGCGATCTTGTAGCATCAAACTGTCAAATCTATGTTCTTGGAAGCATAGTTAATACCCTTTATTGCTCCAATGGTGCATGGCTTGTATAGTTATGTATTCAGGCATCTCCAGTTCCATGCCATTTTCTTAGGATCATTCATTCCTGATACTGCTCTTTTTTAGAACAATTACTTGTCTAAAGGGCGTACCCAGTGCAGAGAGCTCCTGCTCTGTACGGGGTCTGGGGAAGGGTGTCAGTGGCAAGCCTTACCCTCGTCTGTGCAATGTGAGGAGACCGCAACTCGAACCCGGGACCGCTGTCTACATGCCATTTTTCAGTGGAAGCATTGTTCAACAGTCCACATACGGATTTACTGCATGCTATTATTACGATTGTTTTAGAGTCCAAGTACTAGTCTGGTATATTGGTTTGATCAAGCTTTTGAATTTTGATGTGATTTGGTTGTGGTGACATGAGATCTCCCAGATTATACATTAGGCTGAGATTCTTACTTTATTTCTTCCAGTTGCTCAACTTTTGTCTCTATAAGCAGGCAATTTTGCATGCTTGGATATCAGACTCTTTTAAGTATTTTTTTTTTCAAGGGCCACTGAAAGGATTGAATGTCTCAAAAGAGATGTATTAGTCTCTAAAATTTAAAACAACAACATTAGACTAATTAAAACTATTTCACTCCACCTGCATGGCTTACCGTAGAGTTAAAAAAGAACATTAAGATGAGTCCTTAGGGTCAACAAATTAAGTCATGTCCTTAGCAAGATCAACATTGGCTTTAATTGCAAAAATTGAATCTAACCACTAGGGATCTCACTTGCACAAGATCAATCCCAGTTGTTATCAAAGACATCAAGCATACAAAGATCAACAAGAAAGTACAGTAAGTGTGAGAAGTAAAATAAACAAAGACAGTTGGATCTCTTTCGTGGAGGTTATTACCACAATCCCCTATTTCATGTTGGAGAACCCACTATTAGCTAAGCTCCTTTTATACACAAAGGTATAAACTCCACTATGAATAACCATTTTCCACTTTGGATTGACAGGTCTCAAACTAGGTGCACTTGTAGCTCTTCATGGATCAAGATGCCCAGGGGGTTGAATTGGACTAATTTAAAATTCTGGCACAATTAAAACCTACCGTTTAATCCATTTCACTAAAATGCCTCAAAGTGTGTTTCTAGCCTACCGCACAGTTAGAATAGCCTTGATCCTATTCCAATGACTGTGGTGACAGCCTTGAATCCCATTCCAATGCAGTGAACACATGCTAACGAACTGGCTTGGCTTGTTCGTGTGAATATGAAGGGAAGCTAATTTGGCACTGATTTTCCCCCTCCCTTTTTGTCACAACATAAATACGTAGGCCTTTTTCATAGGGATTACATTCTACCCCCCAATCAGTCAAATTTGACTGATTATGTCACTCCGCATTACTAAAATGGACAGTTGCATTCTATTAAAATGAGCTTTGGCACTTCTCATTTTCATCATTGCATTAAAAGAACATCAATTGTTTAGGTTCAAAGTCAAAATGTGAAAAATATCGCCCTCAAAAAGTGTAAAAAATATGAGAGAAGAACCATTATTTTGTATACTTTGCCTCATGACAACACTCCGAAAGATAAATAGCTGCCCTTCCTTTAGACTTACTTTCTTATCTAAGGCCAACCTTCGTATGGTTCAAATCCCTTGCAACTCTTTTCTTCTAAAATAATGCTTTCCAACCATTTATTAGAAGGAAATCTATGACATTTCACAATTATATGAAGCCAATAAACATACAAAAGATCTATGGGTATTTGAACCGGAGTACATGGGACATGGCAAAATACTTAATGGAACAACTTATTCGTCAACGGTTGGATACTTGATATACGACGGTATGTACTCGGCCAACCATTGCACATAATACCCTAAATCCTAGACCTTGATAAGTGAGCAGTGGATGACCTAGCTTCACCTAGGTAATGTGCTAGAGCACTTTTGCACGTGGCCCTGGGGCTATATATCTATGGTAGGTGGCCCAGTTGTCTCACCCCGCTGCACGGGTCTCCACCTCTGTTAGAGCAAGACTAATAATACAGCTGGTCTGCCGGCTGTAAGGATCTTTGCAGCCTTCTCTCAACCCACCTATATAGTAGTAAGCTCTTCACTGTTAATACATGGTCCACTTGTCTGTCTCACAAAGTTTCTCGGTTCTTGTGTCTAAGCCGGCTGCAAGCTTACAGTCCGCTTCTCTTCTCTCTCCTCCACCTCAGCATTCAGCCGGCTTATAGCCTACTATTATACTTGCTCTTAGGAAGTATGCACTTGATGGGAGATGGATAAGTGGACCTATTCATAGGATTGGCCACTGTCCATAGTGCTAGCATATTCAACTCTGAATTAGATGCTCCCCATAGAGTTTAATTTTGACATGCAAGTTATCCACCTCAGCAGTCTACTATCACATGCAATTCAATCTCAATATGCAAGATGTCCACCTCAGCAATACACTATTAGATGCAACTATAACCCGCTAGCATATGCAATTCTGGTATATACACATCGACAAGGCACGTCATCCAAAGACCATGTGTTTAGTTGTTCACATCAGCATTGTCACATCATTGACTAACATTAATTTATAATTATTTATCCCTTTGTATAAGTAATTATATGTAGCATAATTTTATTCCAAAGCATTAGCAATTTCCACAGCATGTGTGCTTCTAGTATAATCAAAAGCTATGTACACATGTAGCTGGAACACATAGGAGTTTAGTAGATGTTCATGCAGGTAATGGCCTAATGGGATATTGTACATTGATTGGGCCAAAATTTAGACTACATGTATTGCCTACCAAGATTTATACACCATATATATCTACAATTTAATTTTGTGACATGGATTCTAACACAGAAGGTAGCTAATAATAACGTGTGAATTCTAAGTTTGACCGTTGTCATACCTCCCTTAAATATGATTGTTGCTATGCCAAGTTTATTATTTTCTTTGCATAGAAAGTTTATAACTTAGTGACTTCAATCAAAGAAAAAAAAAGTCAATAACTCAATGAAGGTAGATACTGATGCTGAACCATAGAGGTCCAAGAGAAGGCCCGATATCAAGCTATCCATATAGTACACAAAAATTAGGTCGACGCATTTTGCTACGCATATGACAGTGGCTACTTACAGAGAGCCACGCTCTTTTGATGCTGCATGTGCATAAAAAGCCTTGCAGCGAAGCGTGCGAGGGACAGCACATGCAGCCATCCATCTCGCAGGGAGAATGCCGACCTCCTCCACCGCGTACAGACCCAACACTTAGGGCCAAGTGTTGTTGGCCCATTTGGTAATAGATCCTGCCCACCAAAACGATTGGCAGGTGCCGCCGACACAAAGCCACACGTATGTAGAGAGCAGATACGGAATCATAATACGGAGCCACGCGTCAGAGCACTCTTGACAACGAATGGATATGGCTTCCCTGGACGCGAATTCTCCGACGAGTATAGATTTTAATATTTAATATGACTGGAACATAAAATCTAATAGTCCACCCATCTGAAAAATAATGCAACTGTAGCATAGCATGAGTCAAAACATCTTAAGTTTGATTAAATAAATGTAACAAAGTATCAATACGTGTGATGTCAAATAATTGCCATCAAAAGTATATTTACTTAGTGTCATAAATACTGAAATTTAGTCAAACTTAGATAGTTTGATTAGGGATGAAACTTGAATTGTATTTTTTTCACAACCAAGATAAAGAAAGCAAAGTTTATCCTAAATATAAAAAAAATTAAGTTTATTATAGGTTTACTCTGTAACACCCGGGCCCAGGGCTTAACAGGATTAATAGGATACTCATATCAATAAGTTGCAACTTCTTTTCCGGAAGCCCATCTATAAATAACTCCGAGGTTAAGCGTGCTTGGCCTGGAGCGATGGATGACCGACCGGGAAGTTCTTCCCGGGTGCGCACGAGTGAGGACAAAGTGCGCAGAAAAGACCTGTGTTGGTCTGTGAGGGCAGTCTATATCCTAGAGAAGCTGTCAGATGTAAGTGGGCCCGGCCTCGAAGAGGCGGGACGTTACAGAATAGTATCGGAGCCAACTCTCGCAGTTTCACGGGCGCGTGTGTCGTAGTTGCGCAGGCATGGTGCGCATGGCTGGTGTGGATCCAGCGTGGTCACACAGCATGGCACATGCGCTGGCACTAGACACACGGACGTGGCTAAGAGGGGACGTTTCTGGCTTGGGATTGATCGACGAGGACGTCGATCTCTTAAGGGGGTGATGATGTAACACCCGGGCCCAGGGCTTAACAGGATTAATAGGATACTCATACCAATAAGTTGCAACTTCTTTTCCGAAAGCCCATCTATAAATAACTCCGAGGTTAAGCGTGCTTGGCCTGGAGCGATGGATGACCGACCGGGAAGTTCTTCCCGGGTGCGCACGAGTAAGGACAAAGTGCGCAGAAAAGACCTGTATTGGTCTGTGAGGGCAGTCTATATCCTAGAGAAGCTGTCAGATGTAAGCGGGCCCGGCCTCGAAGAGGCGGGACATTACAGAATGGGCTGTAACACCCCTGGTGTTAGTCTTGCCTAATTGCACTTGCATGTCATGAACGTGAGCATCATTCATCCATTCATGAGCATATATCACATGAAACATGTTATCGAAACATTGCAACGTACTGTATATTTCATGAGTGTTGTTTTTGTGAATTAAAGAGTGTGCAACACCCAAGTGCAACTCACTTTAGTGGAACCTAGCTAGTTATTGTAATGCAACAAGATCCCGAAACATGTGAAACATGACTATGAAACAAAAGTATCATTTCAATTGTTTTTCATCGTTTCAGTACATTCATTGCTTGATTATTGTATGACCAATGTGGGGTATGGCTAAATATATTGTTAAACATCCTAGCTATGCTTAGAAAGTCATTAGGAACAATGTTCATGTTGATCATTTTGTCTAATTAAGTTTCCAAGTCATGGGTTGACTTGTTTTGACCCTAGGACTCTTTGGTTTGACTGTTCAAAAAGTACCACTTAGAATGTTTGCATGTCTGAGCAACCTAAAACAAAGTTGTAGCAAATTATATAAGGAACAAAAGTTATTTTGTGACCAAGTCATGAAAATGTGCACAACATGCTCTAAATGGTCCCACAAGTCAGAAATTGGGTTGGGTTCAACACTTAGAAATTTTCTAAGTATAAACTCTATTTTTCAGTTTCTTGAGCACGACTTTGGCATGATTTTACTCTCTGTCCTTTGCGAATTAGACATTGATCTCGAAAGGAGTTTTGTAGCTGGCATGTAGGTGTACAACTTTTGTTTTGATTTCTTTCGCTAACGATCAACGGATTAGGAGATAAAGCATCACCATTTGGCGCTGTTAGTCAGTTCCTTGTTCTCTGAATCGCGCTACAGTGTTATGGATTCAGACTATTCATGGCCGACCAAGGTCAGATGGCGGCCGCCGCGTGTCCGCCACGCGCTCGGCTCGCTTCGACCACGCAGTCATACCGGTCGGCTTGAAGAGGAGCGCCTCTGCCTCCTCCGCACGCGCTTCGCCCTCGTTCACCCTCGGTTGCCTTCCCCATTCACACAAGCCCTGGACCACCGACGCCATCAGCTCCGCCGAGCTCACTCGAGCTCGCCGCGGCGCCACAGCCACCACCATCCAAACCGTAGCTCCGCCATCGCCTCGCAGACCTCGTCAGCGCCCTCACAGAGCCAGCCAAGCTGTAGGTGAGCGGCATTGCCGAACCATGCACCACCGCGGCATGGCCGCCATGGTCGCCGCCGGTGATCTCACGCGGTCCCGCCTGACCACTTCACCGTAGTCGTTAGCCGTAGCATAGGAAGGTCCGTCTTGTTCGCCGAAAGCTTTCGCGCGCCTTGTATGGCCACCAACCGCCGGGGCTCGCCGGAGCACCACCGTGCGCCACGGCCGAGCCGCCGTGGGCCATGGCCGACGTCCCTGGAGTCCACTAGAGTCTAGTTTTAGGAGTGTTATGGATGCGGGAGGCCGAGGTGGGCACGCCGTCGCCCTCGGTTCCACCGGAGAAATCGCCGCCGACGAGATGGCGTCGTTTCCGCGCCATTCGTCGCCGTGCTCTACTTTTCGGTCGCTGATGCGCGGGCCCCTTTTGTCAGCCGCCGCTGCTGCGAGGGAACCGGAGCTGGGCTGCGCCGTTCTGGGCTGTGTGCGCGCGCAGTCGTGGGCCGCCTAATCCGATCGGGCTGGCCCAGTAGCTGATTATGTTTTCCTTTTTGTTTTGTTTATTTTGTTTTTCACAGATTTGTGTGCACGATTCAAAAATTTGTAAATCAAGTTTGGTAGATCCAAATGTTATGGTTCCAATTTTGTTGAGTTCCTGGTAATGTCTAGTATTTAATAAAAATATTATATGAGCACAGGTTTTAGAAATTTTGGATGAATTAAATAGGACTTTGAAATGTGTTTTTAGATGCATGCAAACTTGTTGAAATTTTATCTTAAGTTTCTGTGGTCCAAAAATTATGAAATTTTGTGGGTATGCTAGTCTTGCTTAGTAGAAGCTCTGGTTAAAATTTCAGAGCTAGTGCATGTGTGGTTTTTGAGTTATAGATTTTACTTTTATCATTGATTAATACTTGTGTGAATTTTCATAATTTTTCTATAGATCCAGTAATGGTAAAATTTGGTGAGTGCTATTCTTATGATCGAGTGATACTAGGAAAAATGAGAAATCTGTTGCTTGACACTTTTAACTAAGGTTTCCTATTTATGCCTTTTTAAGCACTTATGCCTTGTCATTTTTGTGTAGACTATTTTACTTATCCAAGTGCCATGAAAATTTTATGGTAGTCTACTTAGAGTAGTACTATGCTACTGTAATTGTCTTAGATTTTTATAAGCACCAAAAATATAGGTTGCTGTTGAAGCCCTAGTTTAAAATGAAATAAAATAATCCTCTTAAATGCAAGATAGTTAATAATGTTCGCTTCGGTGTATCTTTGAAGCATTTAATAAGATGTGTTGACTTAACATATTAGTAGTAGAAGAGAATGCAGTAGATGACATGTGCTTGTAGTATATTTTCTTGGATGATGTTGACTACCTTGCATTCAAACATATTCATTGTATTCATCTCATCCGATGCACCGATTGCATAAGCACTTACGCACATTGCATCATACGGGATCGCAAACCGAGAACCCAAATCGTCATACCCGAGGAGCCCGAGGAGCGATTCGAGGTGCGTGCCAGAAAGTGCTAGAAGCCGACGAGGAGGACGTTGAGGAACTTCCAGTGCCCCGATCACCGTCCGAGCTCCTTGAGAGAGGCAAGCCCGGAGCATTTTTCTCCCGGTTTGCAATGATTTAATTAAATGCTTTACTTTAATTGATGCATTACGTTCAGGAGTTGTTTGCAACCGTTCTTTGCATTATACCTTGTCTACCTTTGTTATACTATATCCTTGTTACCCGGGTATCCGCAATGATCGAGTCAATGCTTAGGCGGCTTAGACCGGTAGAAAGTCGGGTGATTCCTCACACTGCGAGCTATAGGGGTTACTGGATCTCGCTTGGATGACTATGAAGTCATGGTATAACTAAGTGTTAAATGAAGTGGAGACCGGACGGAGACTTGCGAGTTTTGGACCGTAGTGTTTACATGCAGTGTCGATTAAGGACCGACCGTTGTTGGGCCTCGAGTCATGTTGAACGCATGCCTTACATTTAGCTGGCGGATAAAGTACCTTCCGACCGCTAAGCCGGGAGATTTTTCGGGCCGAGTAGATTGCTCGCAGCCTTGCCGCGTCTTGAGGAGGCAGGTGTGGTAGGACACGGGGTGAGATGATAAGACCAAAGTGCGATCGGTCGGCCCCGCACATGTGGTTCTGGCAAACTCGAGATACCCGGAAAGTTGACTCGATGATCAATATCTCACTTTAGCGGGTGAGTGAGGTTTGTGTAAGGAATAAATCACCACCGTTAGGAATCGATTCGAATCGCCATCGCTCCCGATAGTGAGCACTTGACTTGAGTGACTTCATCGTAGTAAATGTTATGGAACACTTGGATAGTTATAATGAATATGACAAGATGGAAGTTGTTTAATGATCATTGGTTATCATTATCCGCTTAATCACATGTTTACTCTAGTGTACGTGCAAATCTAGTCGACGGTGTTAATAATAATTAACTTGCCAATAATGTTTTTAGAAAGGTTCTTCAAATGCTAAAAATGCTTCTTTTTGCAAATGAGTCAGCTACCCTACTATAAGGCCCTTCATAATCCTTGGTGTCACTTATTTTCGGTTATGTCGGGTAAGTCTAGCTAAGTACCTTCTCGTACTCGTGGTTTTATTCCCACTTGTTGCGAGATGGGCGGATGTATTACTTTCTTGTATCAACCTGCACGTATCCTGCGATGATGGTGATGCTTAGGACCATGGGCATGGTCATTCCTTACGTCTCGTCGATGCTTTTGTATGGAGATGATCATTCGCTGGCACTATATTTGAACTCCGCGTGAGTGTGTGTGTGGTTTGAACAAATGGCTTCCGCTACTTTTATTCGAACTTGTTTTGTAATAACTATGTTAAAACTCTGATGTATCTGAGATTGCAAACTTTTATGTAATATGTGATGGTGACCGCTAAACTTATTACGATCTTGGCTGGAATGGAAGTTGGTTTGAAATCCTTCGTGATTTCACGGACTACCGGGTTATACGAGCTTAAGTTTGCTAAATCGTCTGCTCTGGTGGATGATTTTCGTACTTAATTTCGTATAATTGGTCGGTTCTGTTACAACTGGCATCAGAGCATGCTTTAGCGTGTTACTGTTCACAAGTGTATCTAAAACAAAAAGGCATTTGGAAAATGTGATTTTAAAAATATAAGTGTGCCAGTGATCATATCCTTTATGCCCAGTTAAGGACTCTAGGTGGCTTAATTAAGTACTGACTTGGGGTTCTTGCATCATATTTCTCTTTCGTCGCTCATACGGCGTGCTATTGTATGAGTGCCACTTGTTTGAGTGGTAATGTATGGATCAATTGCCTCTACGCCTCGGTAAGTGTGAGTTGTGAGAGCATGATCGGATACACCGCCGATCTAGGGTGAATGCTTATATGATGCTGGAGTAATTACATGTTCTACGCATGTTTTACAAAGGTATCTCATGTATGGGTCTTCCGTCTGTGGAGGCAATGCCGTCAATAGGACGATGGTTCGGGTAGTTACTACCGTTGTACACGTATCTGGGGATTCATGTAGATAAAACTTTACTGCTTTTATGCATTCATTGGGAATTGGGCTGAAATGAATCTTCTGCAGGTACATAACAACGCTATCGTGTAGAACGTATTAGCTACGTATTTGAGAGATCGTTTGTATGCCACCGAATTCGTCGTTAGAAATTATTTATTCCTAAGTTTGTGAGAACGTACGGCACGTACATACATCATGTTACTTGTGCATTTCATTCATGTCATGCATTCCTCCCCTTATAAATTGATTATCTCATTTTGATAAAAGTTGTATCACCTAAAATATGTTTCCCCAAGGTAATAAAAGAACTTTTGCTATAGATGGCCCGCACGAAGCAGACCGCCCGTAAGTCCATCGGAGGAAGAGCACATCGACGTCCGTTGGCCCTGAGGGAGCACCACACCACGGACACCTTCTTGAGCGAGTTTGGCATGCCGACCTTGCTTTGGAGAGTGCTCCATGATGTGAGGTACCTAGAGGGTCAAGAGCCGGTGTACTCTTGGAATGAGAGCCAGTTAGCAGAGGATGGACTCGCAGTGGTGGAGATCACGGTTCCTGCTCTCGGTGATGCTCCAGATTGGGATGGTTGGCATTTGGAGTTTGAGGGTCGCACTCCAGCTGAGGGTGCAGAGGGAGCAGCCTTCCATGTCATCAGGGACATTATGAGCAGATTTCTCAGTGAGCTTGCCGCAGCTCTAGCTGGCACTTTTCCTAGGGATGATCCTCGTGATGCCATTTGGGTTCAGCCTCAGGGAAGTGCCCTGGTCAGAGGTCCAGCTGAAGGACAGGCTAGCGACAACTAGGCAATGAGTGCTATGTTCGCCGCCATCAGAGCGTATGAGGGTCTTGAGAGTACCTACTGGACTTTGACTAGCTTGCGTGGTGAGGATAAGCTCAAGGGGAGAAAGCAGAAGAAGAGACAGGCACGTGCTATAGCTAGCTTGCAGGAGTAGTTGGCTGATATGAACTTACAGCGAGATCAGGCGGTTGAGAGAGGTGATAGAGCTATGCAGCGAGTGCATACATTGACTCAAGCCAACAACAATGCAGACCGCATGATAGGACAGTTGGTTCAAGAAAGGAATGAAGCCTGGAACGCAAGAAACCTTCTGCGACAGAGGGTTGATGAGCTAGAGGAATACAACGGCAACCTGCACGAGGAGTTTCACGCGCTCTACAATGGGGTTGGCCCATATGCTCCACCAGACGCCGCTGGCATGGATATCGACGACGACAACCAGGACGAGCCTGTAGTTTCACCTGGGGGGTGATGGTGATGTCTCCGATCCCGACGATGGCCCCGAGGAGTAGGCTAGTTGCCTTGCACTAGTATCTAGGTCCTGTCGCGATGACCTTTCTTTTGTTGGCATGTAACCTATTGTATGTTGCTTCGAGCGTATGAGACTTGGCATATGGTTGGAACTTGATTTAGAATGCGATATCTGAACGCATAAAAAGTCCAGTGTATGTATGCTGGCAATTGAATTGTATGGACGCGATGTTTGCCGTTGAAGTAATTTGATTAAGTGTTGTTGTTTTAATTGGGATGCGATTGTTGTGCCTCTATTTTATTGTATGAATTTATTCTCTCCGAAGAATTCAAGATGCGGCATAATTTTCCTTCACTCACAATTATTACAGCTTCACTCAATCATTACTTGTTGATAAAATATCTGAGATGACAAACACTCGCGAACCACGTGTGAGGTCACGAGACCGGTGCTAACGGTCAAGGGGGACCGGTGGTGGTGGAAACCACGGCAACAACAATGAACCTCCCCATGAACCGCATTTGCCACCTCCTCCCCCATTTACCCCCGAGATGTTCCTCGCACAGCTGCTCGAGAGTCAGCGCAACGCGGAACAATCCTAGAAGAACATGGAGGATTTTATGCGCACCATTGCCAACAACGTTCAACGTGGTAACAATCAAGGTGGTGGCATGGGAGTGAACCAATATAGCAGCTTCAAAGATTTCATGGACACCAGACCGCCAGTATTCAAGGAAGCAACAGAGCCACTCGATTCTAAGGAATGGATCAACACGATGGAAGATAAATTCCGTGTGTTGAGGATGACTGAGGTGTTGAAAACGGAGTATGCTGCACTTCAATTGCAAGGACCGGCGGGAATGTGGTGGAAGCACCATCGCACCACCTTCCCTCCAAATGCCCAGATTTCTTGGAGAGAGTTTGCTGAGGCCTTCCGGGGAGTCTATATTCCACTCGGGCTGACCGAGATGAAGTTGGGAGAGTTTCTGGCGTTGAACCAGGGCACCAAGACCGTGACGCAATATCTGCATGCCTTCAACAACTTGTGTCGCTATGCTCCCGACATGGTTGACACAGATGCTAAAAAGAATAGCCGCCTTTCAAGAGGGGACTCAATCCAAAAATGATGAAGCATGTTGGTACCAACAACCACGTCGATTCAATGACTTCATCAATGATTGTCTCAAGCGGAGAAGAATAACAACGCCAAAGACACATGACCAAGACACGCAAGAGAGCCCTTGAAGGTGGTCCGTCGCAAAGCTAGAGCACCTATGGGAGGTCGTCCTCCATATCGCCCATCGGCACCTAGCGCTAGGTTTCGGCCACCTCAGCAAAGAAGTCAGAATTTCCGTGGACCCCAGAAGCCTTACAAGATGGCAGTGCAGTCCAACAAAGCAAATACCATAATGCGGTACAAAAGCGATTCAAAGGGAACTATGGATCTCTTTGGGACGTTGAGGGACCACTGCTATAACTGTGATCAACCCGGCCATTTTTCGATGTTTTGTCCGTACCTGCTCAAGAAGAAGCAGCAGACTTATAATGCTAGGGTGCATAGTACGACTATGGATGAAATTTCTGAGGGAGAGCCCGTCACTGCTGGTAAGTTTCCTGTCAACGAAAACCCTGCAGTTGTTCTATTTGATTCTGGATCATCACATTCTTTTATGAGTCAAGCATTTGCACGAAACATGGACAACTATGCACAGAATTGGGTTATGGGTACCGTATAAGTTCAAATAGGGTCGATGTTTTGACTAACCGGATGGTTCGAGGGGCAACCCTTGAATTAGGTAGCAGGAAGTTCCGAGTGAACTTGATAGTTATGTCTGGACTAGTTTTGGATGTCATTATAGGGATAAATTGGATGAAGGATTGGGGAGCGGTCATAGATCTTTGGAAGTCGAGTACTTACCCTTAAGGATCCCTCAGGTGAGGTACTTTCCAAGTACCATTGCCTCGGAGAATGAACCTTATAAGTGTTACATGTGCTACGGCGATCATTCCTATTCATCGATTACGGTAGTGTGTGAATTTCCGGATGTATTCCCGGATGAGCTACCCGTCTTCCACGGATAGGGAGATTGAGTTTGGAATTGAGTTAGTCCCGGAATAGCTTCGATTTCAAGGAGACCATATCGGATGCCTCAGATGAACTAGCTGAGCTGAAGAAGCAGTTAGAAGATTTATCAAAAAAGGGGTTTATACGGCCAAGAAAGTCTGAATGGGGATGTCCCGCCTTGTTTGTGAAGAAGAAGAAAGAGGGCACATTGAGAATGTGCGTAGATTACATGTCACTCAACGCTGTAACCATAAAGAATAAGTATCCCTTGCCTCATATTGATGTTCTGTTTGACCAATTATCCAAGGCCAAAGTGTTCTCAAAAATAGATTTGAGATCCGGTTATCATCAGATCAAGATTAGGCCACAGGATATACCGAAAACTGCATTTTCCACCAGATACGGGTTGTATGAGTATCTTGTCATGTCCTTTGGCTTGACAAATGCTCCTGCATACTTTATGTTTTTGATGAATACAGTTTTCATGCCAGAATTGGATAAGTTTGTGGTAGTGTTCATCGATGACATTCTGGTGTACTCCGAGAACGAGAAAGATCATGAAGAGCATCTCGAGAACCTGTCTTGACCAGGACTTAGGGATCATCAACTGTATGCTAAGTTTAGCAAATGCGAATTCTGGTTGAAGGAAGTTCCTTTCCTTGGTCACATTCTGTCAGAGAATGGAGTTTCAGTCTATCCAAGTAAGGTGCAAGAAGTTATGAGTTGGAAAGCACCGACCACCGTTCCTGAGATTAGGAGTTTCTTAGGACTAGCCGGTTATTACTGTCGCTTTATACCAGATTTCTCGAAGATTGCCAAACCGATGACGAGTCTCCTATAGAAGGATCACAAGTTTGTGTGGACAGAGGAGTGTGAAGCGACTTTCCACACTTTGGAAACTGCTGACCATCGCCTCTCTGTTCTAGCACAACCAGATATCGAGAAACCATTTGATGTGTTTTATGACGCATCAAGACCGGATTAATTGTGTTCTTATGCAAGAAAGGAGAGTCATTGCTTATGCATCACGTCAATTGAGAAAGCACGAGGTCAACTATCCAACACATGATCTCTTGAACTTGCTGCAGTTGTGCACGCCCTAAAAATTTGGAGACATTACCTACTTGGTAATGTGTGCAATATTTTCACAGATCACAAGAGTCTTAAGTACATCTTTACCCAACCAGAGCTAAACATGAGACAGCGCAGATGGTTGGAATTGATCAAGGATTACAACTTGAATGTGCAATATCATCCTAGAAAAGCCAATGTAGTGGCAGATGCTTTGAGCAGAAAGTCACATTACTTGAGTGTGCAGCCATTACTTGAAGATGGGTTCGATCTGATGCATCCTGCTGTGTTACATAGTATTTAGATTAGTTGCTCTTTGGAGAGTAAGATAATAGAAGGCTAGAAAACCGACAAGGGAATATTCCACATCAAAGAGAAAATAAAAGAAAAGTCGTTTCAACACTTTAAAGTGGATGAACAGGGCGTGCTGTGGTTTGACGACCGTCTTGTGGTTCCCAAGGATCGAGAGCTTAGGAATAAACTCATGGATGAAGCTCACCTTTCTAAGCTATCTATCCATCTCGGAAGTAGTAAGATGTATCAAGAACTAAGATCTTGTTATTGGTGGACCAAAATGAAGAAAGAAATTACAGCATATGTTGTCAGATGTGACACATGTTGTCGAGTGAAAGCCATCCACATGAAACCTGCCGGTATGTTGCAACCCTTGTCCATCCCTAGTTGGAAGTGGGACGATATAAGTATGGATTTTATCACGGGTTTGCCCACTACTCAAAAAGGATATGATTCGATTTGGGTAATTGTGGACCGTCTTACTAAGACCGCTCATTTTCTACCTGTCAAGACAACTTATCGACCACCTCAATATGCCGAGAAGTATATCGCAGAAATTGTGAGGTTACATGGTATACTGAAGACCATAGTATCTGATAGAGGCTCATAGTTCATGGCTCACTTTTGGGAACATTTACACAAAGGCTTAGGAACTAGTTTGATTCACAAGTATCGCTTATCATCCCTCGCATGGATGGTCGATTTTAACGAGTGAATGCTTGTTTTGGAGGATATGTTAAGAGCACGTGTATTGTCTTCTAAGGGATCATAGGAGTCATGGTTACCAAGAATTTGAGTTTTCTTATAATAATAGTTATCAAGAAAGCATCAAGATGGCCCCATTCAAGCTTTATATGGCGTAAAATGTAGAACACCATTGAATTGGGTCGAGCCTCAGAGACGAAGGTATTATGGCATTGACTTTGTAGAAGAAGCCGAGAAGAGAGTTCAGATTATTCAGCAGAATATGAAAGCGGCCCAATCACGTCAGAAAAGCTATGCGACGAAAGAGACCCCTTATGTTTGAAGTTGGTGACTATGTTTATCTAAAAGTCACGCCATGAAGAAGAAGAAAAGGTTCGGAGTTCAAGAAAGCTTGCCGCGAGATTCGTAGGACCATACAAGATCCTAGAACAAAGAGGTCCGGTAGCCTACAAGTTAGAGTTACCTGAGACAATGAGTACCGTTTTCCTAGTTTTCCATGTATCACATCTCAAGAAATGTTTGCGTGTTCCGGAGGAAAGAATAGAACCTCAAGGTATCCAACTCAAATCAGATTTGGTGTATCGTGAGCAACCAGTCCGGGTGTTAGACACTAAGGAACGTGCTACTCGGAATAGTGTGGTGAAAACATACAAGATACAGTGGGATCATCATGATGAGGGAGATGCAACTTGGGAAACGGGAGAGTATCTACAAAAAGCTTATGAAGACTTTTATAACAAATGGTTCGTAACCCAAATCTTGGGACAAGATTTTTATAAGGGGGGAGGGCTGTAACACCCCTGGTGTTAGTCTTGCCTAATTGCACTTGCATGTCATGAACGTGAGCATCATTCATCCATTCATGAGCATATATCACATGAAACATGTTATCGAAACATTGCAACGTACTGTATATTTCATGAGTGTTGTTTTTGTGAATTAAAGAGTGTGCAACACCCAAGTGCAACTCACTTTAGTGGAACCTAGCTAGTTATTGTAATGCAACAAGATCCCGAAACATGTGAAACATGACTATGAAACAAAAGTATCATTTCAATTGTTCTTCATCGTTTTAGTACATTCAATGCTTGATTATTGTATGACCAATGTGGGGTATGGCTAAATATATTGTTAAACATCCTAGCTATGCTTAGAAAGTCATTAGGAACAATGTTCATGTTGATCATTTTGTCTAATTAAGTTTCCAAGTCATTGGTTGACTTGTTTTGACCCTAGGACTCTTTGGTTTGACTGTTCAAAAAGTACCACTTAGAATGTTTGCATGTCTAAGCAACCTAAAATAAAGTTGTAGCAAATTATATAAGGAACAAAAGTTATTTTGTGACCAAGTCATGAAAATGTGCACAACATGCTCTAAATGGTCCCACAAGTCAGAAATTGGGTTGGGTTCAACACTTAGAAATTTTCTAAGTATAAACTCCATTTTTTAGTTTCTTGAGCACGACTTTGGCATGATTTTACTCTCTATCCTTTGCGAATTAGACATTGATCTCGAAAGGAGTTTTGTAGCTGGCATGTAGGTGTACAACTTTTGTTTTGATTTCTTTCGCTAACGATCAACGGATTAGGAGATAGAGCATCACCATTTGGCGCTGTCAGTCAGTTCCTTGTTCTCTGAATCGCGCTACAGTGTTATGGATTCAGACCGTTCATGGCCGACCAAGGTCAGATGGTGGCTGCCGCGTGTCTGCCACGCGCTCGGCTCGCCCTGACCACGCAGCGCGCTGGCTGGCTTGAAGAGGAGCGCGCCCTGTTGCCCTCCGCACGCGCTCTGCCCTCATTCACCCTCAGTTGCCTTCCCCATTCACAGCCGCAGCGCACCGCCGACGCCATCAGCTCCACCGAGCTCGCCGCGGCGCCACAGCCACCACCATCCAAACCGTAGCTCCGCCATCGCCTCGCGGACCTCGTCGCCGCCCTCACGGAGCCAGCCGAGCTGTAGGTGAGCGGCATTGCCGAACCATGCACCACCGCGACATGGCCACCATGGTCGCCGCCGGTGATCTCACGCGGTCCCGCCTGACCGCTTCACCGTAGCCGTTAGCCGTAGCATAGGAAGGTCTGTCTTGTTCGCCGAAAGCTTTCGCGCGCCTTGTATGGCCACCAACCACCGAGGCTCGCCGGAGCACCACCGTGCGCCACGGCCGAGCCGCCATGGGCCATGGCCGACGTCCCTGGAGTCCACTAGAGTCTAGTTTTAGGAGTGCTATGGATGCGGGAGGCCGAGGTGGGCACGCCGTCGCCCTCGGTTCCACCGGAGAAATCGCCGCCGACGAGATGGCGTCGTTTCCGCGCCATTCGTCGCCGTGCTCTGCTTTTCGGTTGCTGACGCGCGGGCCCCTTTTGTCAGCCGCCGCTGCTGCGAGGGAACCGGAGCTGGGCTGTGCCGTTCTGGGCTATGTGCGCGCGCAGTCGTGGGCCGCCTAATCTGATCGGGCTGGCCCAGTAGCTGATTAGGTTTTCCTTTTTGTTTTGTTTATTTTGTTTTTCATAGATTTGTGTGCACGATTCAAAAATTTGTAAATCAAGTTTGGTAGATCCAAATGTTATGGTTCCAATTTTGTTGAGTTCCTGGTAATGTCTAGTATTTAATAAAAATATTATATGAGCACAGGTTTTAGAAATTTTGGATGAATTAAATAGGACTTTGAAATGTGTTTTTAGATGCATGCAAACTTGTTGAAATTTTATCTTAAGTTCTGTGGTCCAAAAATTATGAAATTTTGTGGGTATGCTAGTCTTGCTTAGTAGAAGCTCTAGTTAAAATTTCAGAGCTAGTGCATGTGTGGTTTTTGAGTTATAGATTTTCCTTTTATCATTGATTAATACTTGTGTGAATTTTCATAATTTTTCTATAGATCCAGTAAAGGTAAAATTTGGTGAGTGCTATTCTTATGATCGAGTGATACTAGGAAAAATGAGAAATCTGTTGCTTGACACTTTTAACTAAGGTTTCCTATTTATGCCTTTTTAAGCACTTATGCCTTGTCATTTTTGTGTAGACTATTTTACTTATCCAAGTGCCATGAAAATTTTATGGTAGTCTACTTAGAGTAGTACTATGCTACTATAATTGTCTTAGATTTTTATAAGCACCAAAAATATAGGTTGCTGTTGTAGCCCTAGTTTAAAATGAAATAAAATAATCCTCTTAAATGCAAGATAGTTAATAATGTTCGCTTTGGTGTATCTTTGTAGCATTTAATAAGATGTGTTGACTTAACATATTAGTAGTAGAAGAGAATGCAGTAGATGACATGTGCTTGTAGTATATTTTCTTGGATGATGTTGACTACCTTGCATTCAAACATATTCATTGTATTCATCTCATCCGATGCACCGATTGCATAAGCACTTACGCACATTGCATCATACAGGGATCGCAAACCGAGAACCCAATCGTCATACCCGAGGAGCCCGAGGAGCGCTTCGAGTGCAACAGCAGAAGTGCTAGAAGCCGGCGAGGAGGACGTTGAGGAACTTCCAGAGTGCCTCGATCACCGTCCCCGAAAGCTCCTTCGAGAGAGCAAGCCCGGAGCATTTTTCTCCCGGTTTGCAATGATTTAATTAAATGCTTTACTTTAATTGATGCATTACGTTCGTGGAGTTGTTTGCAACCGTTCTTTGCATTATACCTTGTCTACCTTTGTTATACTATATCCTTGTTACCCGGTATCCGCAATCGAGTCAATGCTTAGCTGGCTTAGACCGGTAGAAGTCGGGTGATTCCTCGTCACCGCGAGCTATAGGGGTTACTGGATCTCGCTTGGATGACTATGAAGTCATGGTATAACTAAGTGTTAAATGAAGTGGAGACCGGACGGAGACTTGCGAGTTTTGGACCGTAGTATTTACATGCGTATCGATTAAGGACCGACCGTTGTTGGGCCTCGAGTCATGTTGAACGCATGCCTTACATTTAGTCGGCCGGATAAAGTACCTTCCGACCGAAGGCCGGGAGATTTTTGGGCGAGTAGATTGCTGCAGCCGCCATGCGCGGGCGGTGTGGTAGGACACGGGGGTGAGATGATAAGACCAAAGTGCAGTCGGTCGGCCCCCGGGTACATGTGGTTCCTGGCAAACTCGAGATACCTGGAAAGTTGACTCGATGATCAATATCTCACTTTAGCGGGTGAGTGAGGTTTGTGTAAGGAATAAATCACCAGCTGGTTAGGAATCGATTCGAATCGCCATCGCTCCTGGATAGTGAGCACTTGACTTGAGTGACTTCATCGTAGTAAATGTTATGGAACACTTGGATAGTTATAATGAATATGACAGTATGGAAGTTGTTTAATGATCATTGGTTATCATTATCTGCTTAATCACATGTTTACTCTAGTGTACGTGCAAATCTAGTCGACAGGTTAATAATAATTAACTTGCCAATAATGTTTTTAGAAAGGTTCTTGAAATGCTAAAAATGCTTCTTTTTGCAAATGAGTCAGCTACCCTACTATAAGGCCCTTCATAATCCTTGGTGTCACTTATTTTCGGTTATGTCGGGTAAGTCTAGCTAAGTACCTTCTCGTACTCAGGGTTTTATTCCCACTTGTTGCAGATGGACAGATGTATTACGGCTACTGTATCAACTGCCTGTATCCTGCGATGGGTGATGCTTAGGACCATGGGCATGGTCATTCCTTACGTCTCGTCTGATGCTTTTGTATGGAGATGATCATTCGCTGGCACTATATTTGAACTCCGCGTGAGTGTGTGTGTGGTTTGAACAAATGGCTTCCGCTACTTTTATTCGAACTTGTTTTGTAATAACTATGTTAAAACTCTGATGTATCTGAGATTGCAAACTTTTATGTAATATGTGATGGTGACCGCTAAACTTATTACGATCTTGGCTGGAATGGAAGTTGGTTTGAAATCCTTCGTGATTTCACGGATTACCGGGTTATACGAGCTTAAGTTTGCTAAATCGTCTGCTCTAGCGGATGATTTTCTTACTTAATTTCGTATAATTGGTCGGTTCTGTTACATACTCAAATGTTAATGCTCCTGTTCGGTTGTCCGTCCATCTGGATAGACCCCGCCTGCGTCGCCCGCTTGCGGAACGGACCCCGCCCGTGCCGCCCCGTCCGCTTGATTTGTGGCTTCTGTGCGTGCTGCATGCCCTCGCTCGCGCCACGGATCTCGCCCTCCCCCGCGTCACCCCCGCTCGCGCCACAGATCTCGCCCTCCACTACGCCGCCCCAGTCCGTACTCGCGCATCCCATTGCGGTCGCGCTCTATCCGCCTGCCATGGCCCCTATTAAGGTCTGTGCCGCTGACCGACGACCTCCGTGCCACTCCGTAGCATCGAGCTCCACATCGACGTCGAGGTCTGCGTCGACGAGCCTCCATTTTTGTCCGAGCAACAAGTAGATGTTGTGCTTGAAAGCGCATGTTGTAAGTGTCTGTTCAAGTGTTTCAGATTTTTTAGAGATATGTTGCAAGTGTTTCATATAGATGTTGTAAAAGATCGAGATGTTGCATATGTTACAATGGTTGTACACGTATGTTGCAAGATTTTTGTTCCCGATGTTTCATCTGTTTTTTCATACATATGATGCAATTGTGCTTATCTGGATGTTGCATATGTTTTACACATATGTTTGCAAGTATTTTTATCGGGATGTTGCGTATGTTTTTTTTCAATGGTTTGAAGTGTTTTTAGGTGTTTTACAAATATTTCAGATGCATGTTTCAAGTGTTTTATCTACCTTCAGACATATGTTGTAAGTGTTGCATCTGAATGTTTTAAAAGTAGATTGGGTGTTGCATCTCCCTTCTCGCCTTCTCCTGCCTCACCTCAGTGTCTCCTCCTCCCCCAACGCTGATTGGGCATCCGCCGCCTCCTCCTCCTTTTTTTGATGCTGGTGACTACTGGGCGGCGCGGGCCTCATGTGGACACGCGAAACAATGTGGAAAAATGACTGCAGGCGCGGACGCCCGTACGCCCCATCCGTTCGGACGTCCCGTTATTCAAATCATATACTCTTATAAAGCTAAACCCCATTAGAGATTTATCTCAACATGCAAGCTATCCACATCAACAATCCACTAAACTTACAATTATTTATATTCTTATAAAGTTAAACCCCATTAAAGATTTATCTCAACATGTAAGCTATCCACATCAACAATTCACTAAACTTACAATTATAGCTAACTAGCACATGTAATTATGATAGTTATCTTTTCATCTACTAATATGCATTTAGCTATCCACATCGATGTATCAGACCATTCATCAAAATCAATTTAAGATAGTTTCATTCATATAACTATAAATATAAATAGTCTATTTTTTTAAAAAATTATCTGAATTCCCACGTCAGCACGCGGGTAGTTCATAGAAATATAAGTTTATCCTGACATTTTGTCACAATATTTTCCGCTTTGGCAAGAACGAGAGGAGAGCCCCGCACTGGTGTGCTGCGCCACGTCAGACGTCACGCAAAGCGAACTGGACGGAGGCGTGGCCGTCACTGCTCCTCCCTCGCGCGCAAACTTCCAAACAACTTGCTTTCAGTTTTGGTTCCGTTCCACACACTTCCCATCCCCGCACGCCCACTCCACTCCGCCTCTGATCCCGTGCCGGGTGCCGCCATTTCCCGTGCGCCCACCAACCGCCGCCCCGCCGCCGACGCGATCCCCATCACGCGCCGCCCATGGCGCCCCACCTACTCACCCCACCGGCCCTCACCATTACGGGCGCCGCCGCCCCAGGCCGCCTCGGCGGCACCGGATCGGCGGACCCGCGAGCGCCCAGGCCACGCGCGCCGTCGCGCACCTTCTTCTGCTCCTCCCCCGGCAGAGCGCGGCGGGGGCTCAGGAGGAGGAAGGGCTTGAGCGTCGCGGCGGCGGCGGCGGAAGGAGCGGAGCCGGGTGGGCCCGCGGGGCCGATGCGGCTCAACGAGTACATGGTCGCTGTGGACCGGCCCCTCGGCGTCCGCTTCGCCCTCGGCGTCGACGGACGCGTCTTCGTCCACTCCCTCAGGAAAGGGGTAAGTGACTAAGCGGGGAACGAGCAATGGGAAGGGAGTCCTTCCCAGGTGGGCGGGGTTTAAGGACCTTCAATTGGCGAGTGACTGACTGACATAGTGACATCCGGTTGCTGCATGTGGTGATGCGTGTCAGGGGAACGCCGAGAAGTCCAGGATCATCATGGTCGGCGACACGCTCAAGAAGGCGGGCGGCGACGGCGAAGGCCTCGTCACCATCAAAGACCTAGGTGACACGGAGTACGGCACCAGTATTGTCGTTATGTTTCACTCATCCAAAGACTAGCGTCTCTATGAAATTTTAGTGAGCCATCCCATCTCTGTCGATTTTGGTCGTGTGTCATATATAAGATTACTTATTATGATCGGAAGTGGCTTTCCTGGTTATGTTAGAGTTTTTTTTACCTCTTCTGTTTGAACTCTGAATATTTTATACCCTGGTCTAGTGAAATTCCTACGTTCAAAATAAGTCTTAAAATAGACTTGTAACTAATAATTTCTGGACTATTCGTCAAGCTTAGTAATTATTCAATGGCTCAAATGAAATGGTTCTTTGTTAGGGTAATAGTTCTTGGCATACAGCAGTACTTTGATGCACTGAACAAAGAAGTTTCAGCTCTTTGCTTTCCCAGACATTGAAGTGCACATATACTTAGTAGTGTAGCAGTTGGCGATTTTAAAATGAGCCTTAAACTTCTTAATTGCTTGACAAAGTGTTACCCAATAGTCCAATACCCATTGGAGCACCACCTTCCTCAAAGTTAAGATACCAGCAATCTAGCAGTTCAATTAACACGATTTATTTCCCTTAAAAATTCAAGAACGTCGGATGGAACTACTGCATGGTAATGCTTCATTCATATGTTCTCTTTAACTTATATCCAGAATTGCGCTGAGGGACAAGTCAGCATGCAGCCTTGTCCTTGAGAGACCATTTGCTCCTTTTCCAATCCATCAGTTGCATCAAAATGAAGATTACCACATTCTATTTAACAGAGGGCGAGCTGCTGTTGCCTCGTGGAATAGTGCTGTTTGGTCCACAAAGCTGAATGGATCGTCTACTGGGGATGGAAAATGTGGTTTTGCTGTATTCTCCTCAAGGTTGCTAAGTTCTCAAGGATGGGCTCTTCTGTCTAACGAGAAAGGTGGACTCAATCAGAGTAGCACTAACCTTGCCAATCGCATAAGTGAGATTGTTGGTTTATATTCTGATGAAGACGATGTCAATGCTGAGTGGGCACATGGTAGCTTTCCTTTGGAGGAGTACATTAAAGCACTAGACCGTGCTAAGGGTGAACTGTACTATAATCATTCACTGGGTATGCAGTATAGTAAGGTACTGGAAGACTGCTTCTGTTAATTTTCTTAGACATGTACATCCATAAAGGGTGTGTCAATACTATGTGTGCTTTCAAGAGCTGAGGACTACTTATCAATATATACCAATAACCATGGCGCTTGTTTTACACAAATATTCGCAGATAACAGAACAAATATTTGTTGGGTCATGTATACAAACAGAGAAAGATGTGAAGATGTTATCAGAAACTATGGTATGATCCTGACATATGCTGCAAGCTTGTCTGATTAGTGCTTTTTGCTTACATTTGTTGCATTCCATTTATACTTCCATTTACGTTACAATTCAGTTAAGTTTCTGATACTTCAAAAGGCTTCAGGGTATCACTGCTGTTCTGAATTTCCAAAGTGAAAGTGAGCGCATTAACTGGGGAATCAATTCTGAGGCAATCAACAGTTCTTGTCGTGAGAATAACATCTTGATGGTTAACTATCCTATACGGTATGCTGTAATTCCTCCATCTAGAAGATAAACTTTAGAATGTTTGATTCTAGTTCTTCACTATAGTTATATTGAACCAGCTGTAGCTTCCTTATCCTGTGACAAACAAGACTAGAATTTATGTAGGTTCGAATTGTCATTTATTTGTAGAGCGATGTCGGTGATACTTTGGCTACTGTAGTTGTGTACTTGATATTCGGTGTGTACTATTTGTTGTTGTGTGGATTAATGTTCTAAGCGCTTTATGTCTCATTAGGCTGTTATAAGCACAGCTCATCCTACTTCACCCTAGTAGTTTTCTGAACACAAAGGATCTCTATGAATTGTTGGTGAAATCTTTACTTAGTTTTGCAGACGTCATAGGCTTGCTAACCTTACTATCATCTGATTGTCATTTAACTACTGATGCTGGATGTTTTCAGAGAGGTTGATTCCTTGGACCTAAGAAAGAAGCTTCCTTTCTGTGTTGGTCTTCTGTTGCGTCTTATAAGGAAGAACTACCGTATCTATGTGACTTGTACCACTGGATATGATAGATCACCAGCATGCGTGATATCATACTTACACTGGGTTCAAGATACACCTCTCCATATTGCTCACAAGTTCATCACTGGTTTGCACTCTTGTAGACCTGACAGGTAATTATGGTTGAGCAACATTATATTAGTCGTTCTGTTTGATGCTAAATCAAAGAGGACCCTGTTTATTGTGACTGCTGAGAACAAAAAAATTGTTTAATGATGCAGAGCTGCAATTGTTTGGGCAACTTGGGATCTTATTGCTTTAGTTGAAAATGGAAGGCATGATGGTAGTCCCACACATTCAGTATGTTTCGTTTGGAACAGTGGTAGGGAGGTAAGTTCCTTTTTATACAAAAATGTTACTGAAGAGTGATTATTTGGCATAGAAAACATTTGTTCAAGTCAGTGTGAGACTTCATGGTATAATCTTGACATTCAATAACTCGAGGGGTTGACTTGCACCGTTGCATGTGACATTGGCTCCAGGGTGAGGATGTAGAGTTGGTTGGAGATTTTACGAGTAACTGGAAAGACAAAATAAGATGCATCCACAAGGGTGGGTCAAGATATGAGGCTGAAGTTCGCCTTCGGCATGGAAAGTAAGTTGCCACTTGCTTGTTTTCGTGGCTGAGGATATTAAACAGCATCTGTCTATCCCACCATCTTCTGATCTCTTTGCTCCTGATAGTTATCGAGTTAACTGAAACTAACCCCATACTCATTTAGGTACTATTACAAGTTTATAATTGGGGCCATTGGAGGCATTCGACATCATTGCCTACAGAAACAGATTTGAACATGGGAATGCCAACAATGTGATCAGAGTAGGTAACATTGCTCGCATTCGTCCTGCTCCAAGCCAGCTACACATAAAAGTATGTCAACTCAATCCACTGCCTTCAGTGCCTCGATTGAACTTCCGACCTGTCTACTTCTTTGCAATTTAAGCATTCTTTCATGTTTTTGCTGATCAAACCCTATATGAGTTTTTAAGGTAATAATGTGGAAACTTAGTAGAATCTGTAGCTTACTATAGCCAACAATCATGATTGGCATCTATCATGGCAGGACCCAACTGTTGTTAAGGTCATAGAAAGGGCGCTAACAGAGGACGAGCGGTTTTTCATTGGCGTTTGCAGCACGCCACATGGCATTTGCAATCTGCCCAATCAGATTGTCCCCAAGCAGTAGACGTGTCATCCTTTTCTGAGCGGAACCAGGCGTCATCGAGGACCAGCAATTTTCTTAGCTACAGAAAACTCATGTAATGTAGAAAACAGAGGGGCCTTCTTACTGTATGTATCCGTTCACACACAACCTGGAACGTCGATAAGTGGCTCAGCAATGAGCACAATGTACACCTCTGTGTAATTCTATGGACTGTATACCTGAAATGAACTCCATTTTAGACTATAGGACACTCTTGAGAATCTGAGGCCTGCTCGCAAATGGCCAGTGAACAAACTCTGCAATCTACTGCTCTCAGGGGATGGGAGAGATGACTACTTTGCCGGTTGCTCTCCCGGTCTCAAGGTAGGAGAACGCCTCCACAACCTGGGAGAAGGCGAACGGCCCCTCCGGGTCGATGAGCGGCTTCACCTTGCCTGACTCGAGGTACGGGTTGAGCTTCTCCAAGACGGCGCCGTTGGAGGTGACGACGAACCGGAACCCTGGAGGGCTGACGGCGCCGGTGAGGACCACCACGCTGCCGCCTTCCGTCACTACCTTGACAGCCTTGTCACCCTGACCTGAAATGAAACAGTCACGTGTATTTTGTGGTGGCTGCTGGGCATGCATTTGATGATGGTGATCTTATCTTACCGACTGCGTCCAAGACAACATCGTATTTGTCCGGCAGCTCTTCGAAGTTGTCCTTAGTGTAGTCGATGGCGACATCGGCACCCAGGCTCTTGAGCAGCTCGATCTTCTTGGTGCTGGCCGTCGCAGCCACCTTGGACGCGCCGTACACATGCTTCGCTATCTTCATTCCACGTCAAGAGCAGCATTGTGCAAGAAGGTTCAGTTCAGTCTTTACTCTTAGTACGTACCCAACAGTACGTCTAGGTGGAATTCAGACAGCAGCCAGTGTCTGTGCAGTGAAGTTTCAGTGTCTGACACTCCTGATGAGATCTTACCTGGATTGCAAGGGAGCCGACACCGCCGGCGCCACCGAGGACGAGGACGGACTTGCCGGAGGACAGTCCCGCCCTCTCCAGGCCCTCGTTGGCGGTCTGGACGGCGAGCGGCAGGCTGGCGGCCTGCGCGAAGTCGAGGCCCTTGGGCTTGAGCGCCAGCAGCTTCTCCTCGACGGCGGTGTACTCCGCCAGCGAGCCGGACTGCTTCGGCCCCTCCAGCGGCTTCTCGCTGATCATGCCGTACACCTCGTCGCCTTCTTTCAACTTCTTCACCTGGCTGCCCACCTTGACGACCACGCCGGCCACGTCGTACCCCGGCACGGTCTGCAGCAGTGCACAGCATCGATCAGCAAGTTGAGCACTCCCAGAAACAATAAAGAATTTGCAAGACGAGCGAGACGAGGATAGCTGATCATCAGACCGGGAGAGGTGAGTCGGTGGCCTGGAACTTGCCGGCCCGCCGCTTGGCATCGACGGGGTTGAGCGCCGCGGCGACGACCTTGACGAGCACCTGGTCCTCGGCCACGGCCGGCACAGCCGCGGCCTCGTCGAGCTTGAGCACGCTGGCGTCCCCGTACGCGTCGTACACCCAGGCCTTCATCACCCCGGGCACCTCCGTCGCCACCGCAGCCGTGGCCGGGGACGAGGACGCGGACGCCGCCACGCACCGCCCCGACCGGCCAGCAGCCTCCGAAGCTGTTCTCCTAGCGGCGGCAGCGGCGGCGCTGCCCCTCGGCGCCGACGACGGGAGGACGAGCTTCACGGGAGCCTGAGGCGGCTGCGGCAGGAATAAGGACGACCTCGAGTAGGAAGTGACCGGGATCGACGAAGAGAAGAACGCCTGCATTCTTTTTTCGATTCGAGCTCTCGTCTCGGAGCAGGATGAACGTTGCTGGTGCTCTTGAGCTCTGCCAGTGCCAGGTGCTGCTGTGTTGTTGTTGTTATCCGTTTGTGGCCGTCGCCCGTCGGGAGTGGCGGGGAGCGCTCGGGGTGACGAAACTTGTGGCTTGGATGGGCGGACAAGTTGGATCTGGCCAGCGTCGATGGGAAAGTTCGATGAACGTGGACACCGCGCCTGTCCGTTCATGGACTGGGAAGCAGAGATGGGGCTTTGGATCCGGCCTCATAGCTTCAAAGATAATTTTAGGGGCCATAAGTTGATTAATTTCATTTGGAATTCCACACTTAAAACACTATGACCCAACTAGTTCAGCGGGTAGCATTAGTGGGCTTAAATATTTTTCTGATGTCATAGGCTATGAATTGTATCAACACTCTATGAAAAATGAGATAAAAGATTTAAAAGTATCATAACAATACATTAAAGTTATTTGCAATGCATCAAATTAAGTAAGTTTGCAAGTGAACCATGATTTTAATTTTATCTATTTTTCACTTCCGAAATATCATACTACATCTACTTTCAAGTATAGATATGCTTATAAGTCAAGAACAACTTATTAAAAAAAGGTTGTTATGTGACGAATGGATCCACTTGTATTACCCATCACTACTGCATAATAGCTTTTCTCAAGCCGTCAAATTCGTTTTTCCGAGGCGGATGCCCGCCTCGGACAAAAAGCCTGCGTTGATCATCATTTTCGCAGGCGGTCACTGCGCCCGTTTGTGAAACTAGATTTAAAAAAATAAAAAAGGTAGAAGCTCATCGGTGAGCCCATTTTCGAGCCCACCGGCTCCTAGGACCGCCTCCGCCACCGAATCCGGCCGCACCTCCACCGGATCCACCACCACTCCTCTAGATCTGGGTCAGCCGAGATCCGCTAGGCGTGCCACCTCCATGCAAGCGTCGCCCGAGGCGGCCCAACCACCGCCTCTGCGCGCATGGCCGCCTCCACCTCACTGCTGCGGCGCCTCCAGTGCTCCACCACCATGCCACTTCAAGCTCCAACTGCTGTGCTGCCGCAAGCATGGGCACGGTCGTGGGCCCCAGACCACCACGCCACCACTATAGAGCCACCGGGGGCGAGACCTGGGAGGCGCCCGCTTGGAGGGGAGCCATTGGGAAGGCGCGCCAAGTGGGGCACCACTAGGAGGCAGGGGCCCATTGCACCGGGAAGGAGGGACGCTTGTGAGTGGGGCTCCACTAGGAGGGAGGGGCTAGGAGAGAGGCGTAGCTGGAGTTTAGAAATGCAAGGGGCACAGCTGAGACAGGGGCGGGGCTGGAATAGTGGACTAGGGTTTCTCCTAGGTATATATATTCCTAGTCAGTATCGGGCTCATATGGGCTTCCCCAACAGGTAGTGGGCTCAGCCACATTAACACAGGCGAACCTTTTAAGAGGTCCACCTCCGAAAATGGCCTCCATTTTTGGAGTTAGATATCTTAAAAGGCCTGCTTCCTAAATTTGTTTTAGGGAGGCGGTAATTTTTGGCGCCTCCATAAATCCATTTTTAGGAGGTGGGCAATTTTGACCACCTCATAAGTAAATGTCTTGCCTCCAAAAATCCTCGACTTTTTTTAGAGACGGTTGGATTTTTGACCGCCCCATTAATGATTGGGCACTGTCTCGTGAAATCATTTAGGTAGTAGTGCATTGTGTCACTAGGTTTCAACTCTATCCATCCATTTTAGACTTTTGAGTACGGACCTTGTGACTCATTGGCCTTACTTTTGTGGGTCGAGTCAATTACTCGGTCATCGTGGCTCATTCCCATCTCTGGGGCTTAGCAAGATAAAATTAGGGAAGAATGGTAGTTTTTCTATGAAATCTACTTATAATGCTTTGACTTCCAATGAAGATGGGCTGCATTTAAGCATAGCTGGAAAAGGGAAAATCCTAGCCAAATTAAAGATCTTTTTGTGGCTAGTTGAGAATAATGCCATCTCAATTGAAGATAATATGCTCAAGAGAAACTGGAAGGGAAGTCCCTCCTATTATTTCTATGATCAAGATGAGAATGCGAAACACTTGTTCTCTTGTTGCATAGCCAAGGTAGTTTGGACTACTATTGCTGTTTGCTTAGGGGCTTCCGATATTCCTAAGTCTTCAATTCAGTGTTGGAGATGGTGCGAGAAGTGGCTTCCTAATGGGAAAACGTTCTATGCAATGGGAATCGCTGCTATCCACTGGGCAACTTGGAAAACTGGAAACAAAACCTAGCCAACTTTGGAGATCACCACAAATAGAGTGGCTTATACACAAAAACATATCCAAACAGAGTCCAAAGTGGTGAAAGATCATAACATCACAACTTTGGAGATCACCACACATACACATGAGAAGGAGAAATGCCAACACCACTCAAAATAGGTCCCAAATAGCAGACTGCAACCTGGCCCATGCTGCATGGCCAGTAGAGAGGCCACCCACCAAAGCTAAGTCCTATCCGGCCTATTACTCTACGTCGTACCTGAACATGGGGGGTGGCCTCTCTACTAGCCTTTTGTGCGTCCAGACCTCGTGACTCATTGACCTTACTTTTGTGGGTCAAGTCAATTACTTTGTGGCTTTTGCAACATTTTGGTTGGGACTTAGCAAGGAGTCTCCCTTATATACTTGGATCAAGCCACTTGGAGGTTTGTTCTCTCATAAGGACACGACGGAAGGAAGAGAAATTTTAAACCCACTTTCTTGAAATCGCTTCCTATGCCGACAATCTTAGTAAACACCTCAATGGTATCATAAAAATAAGCGGAAACTTCAATAGGCGAGCAGAACCCATAGATTCTTCCTGCTTTGAGCCTCTCTCGAACCATCGGTTAACCCACAACTTCGGAGGATTTAAGAAATTCAACCTTCGGTGTTGCCGTTTGAATTAGAGGAAGATATTTTTGAAGACTTTGGAAACACCTATAATTGTATCGAAGATGCCTTCTTACCCTCACCCGGCCCGATCCTTGGAAAAACCTTTTTGGGATACAACGGTGAAGGACTTAACTTCAATTCTTAGTGACGAATGGTTGAGGGAAATGGAGGTTTCTCCCAAGGTGTTTCAATTTTGTACACCTTCCTCAACTATTTCATTAGCTAATAAATCTTTTCACTAGGAAGCCCTCTATAACCCCACTTTTTGGCTTAAACATCATGTTAACCCTAGTTGTGGTACACTTTCCAATTGAACCCTTTGTACCATCTGGACTTTTCTTCAAGTGTCTCTCTGAACTTCTTTTAGAATGCAAGGGTGTTCTTTGCGAAAACTCTATCTAACTCGATGGTGTTGGGGTGATCCTTGATTTTCATATTTTTGAAGTCCCCGACTTCCATATCATGATTGGACATCCCATTGAAAAACTTCTTGCCAAATCTTGTTCTAATGGGAACCTCAATATGCACGTGGGGAGAAATCCATTGCAAATCCTGATCCCACGATCACGGAATTCAGTGCCTAAAAAGCCTCCGATCTATGACCCAATGGATCTCATGATGAGTACATCCTTTAACACTCCTAAGTCCATCCTAACGCAAGGCGCTCCACTTTCTATCGAAGAGGAGGACGAAGAAGGAGAAGTATTTGATCTTCCACCAACCCAACCACCATCACGACCTCCTATCGAGTTTAAACCCTACCTTCAGGCCTTCGCTATGCTTTTCTCAATGGAAACAAAGAGACTCCTGTGATAGTTAGTGACAAGTTAATGGAGGAGGAACTTGAAAAGCTTATCGCTATTCTTGAAAAGCATTGTTCTATTCTGGGCTACTCGATCCAAGACCTTTATAGAATTAGTCCCATGCCTTTTACTCATTGCATCCCTATAGATCCATCTTGTTCACCATCTAGGGAGCGCCAATAAAGGCTTAATACTGCGATGAGGGAAGTTGTAAAGAAAAAGGTCTTGAAAATCCTTCAAGCGGGAATTATCTATCCTGTATTGTTTGGTGAGTGGGTCAACCTTGTTCAAGTTGTCCCGAATAAAGGTGGGATGATGGTCGTTGAAAACTCAAAGAACGAGTTAATCCCACAACGAACCATTATAGGATGGAGAATGTGTATCGATTACTAAAGCTCAACAAGGCAATTAAGAAAGACCAGTTTCCTCTTCCCTTCATTGATGAAATGTTAGAATGGCTAGCCAACCACTCTTTATTTTGTTTCCTTGACGAGTGTTATTGGGTTACCACCAAATACCAATCCATCCACGATGACTAAAGAAAGACAAATTTCACATGTCCCTATGGGACGTATGCATATCGAAGAATGTTATTTTAGACTTTGTAACGCCTCCCGCTTCCTTCCAAAGATGCATGATGTCTATTTTCTTCATCATGATTGAGAAAATCATGGAAGTTTTCATGGCGATCGCTTGACGAGACTCAAACATAGGGATACGTTAAGTCCCGGGGTGAGAGTTTCTGATGAAGGACCCCCGATCGATCCTCCAAGATCGCTCGAGGGCTTCGGGCTATACCCCTTAGGCATGCGCCAGGCGCGCCTTCTAGCCAAGCTAGGATCGGACAAAACTTGAGCATGCCCTCCGCCTGCGATGGGGACACAGGGGCTCGCCCGAGCTCTAGGCTTCTGATCGATGGCGGTCTAGGCACGATCTTTGGCTCAACCTCTAGTCCGAGCCATGGGCTGAGACAGAACCCAGCGCCTACTGAGCATCCATGGCCCGGGGGCTCCACGATGCCACCCTGGCCAATGGGCGTGTCACGGTCACCCACTCCTTCGACAAAGTCACGCACGTGGCATGACATAAGGGGACAAATCCCTCCACCGACTCCAGGCGCTCAGGGGCTCTCGGGCTCGCTCATCAGCCCCTTAAGCCGGATGCCTTCTCCACCAAGGAAGCTCCGTAAGGCGCACCTGGTGGAGGTCGGTCCAAGCCGACAACCCCTGACAGTCAAATCGTTAGAATGCAGCAGCCGGACGGCGCCCGAGGCCCCTCCGACTCCACGATAATGCTTAGTTCCATCCACATCATAGCAGCGCCCTCCTGGACTCCGGTGCATGTAGACCATAGACTAAGCCCCCTAAACCGCCTTGTACCCGACCTACCTCGATTTATAAGGGGAGGTCGGATCCTACAGAGGGGAGGATGGGAGAGGACGATTCCAGAGAACCCACAGAGTCCTCCAGGACAACTCTGAGCTCTGCACCAAGGGCTCCTCCCCACCATCTTCTTCTACATCACCGAGGAAGCAAGCTCACCACCGACAAGACTAGGATAGCACCAAGTGATCCCCTTCCAAATCTCTTACACACTCTTGTTGTAACCCCCCGATTTGGGTGCTTTCGAATACAAAGAACTACTATTGCTAGACATAGGGCCCCGATAGCCTGAACCAGGATACATCGTTGTGTCTTCTCTATGTTCTTGAGTCCACCCAAACCACCGAGGAGACCCACACTTAGTGACACTGACGAACAACAATGCTTGCCATGGTTTCTACCACCGTGACAACTGTTTGGGTCTATGGAAAAACTTTGATCATTGTGTGGAGAATCTAGATAGTCTTGCAAAGATGCCAAGAAAAGGACATAGTGCTTAATTGAGAAAAGTGCCATTTCATGGTGCGATAGGGGCATCGCTCTTGGACACTTGGTGTCCGACGTGGCATTGATGTCGTTATATCCAAGCTTGAAGTCATTGAGCAACTACCACCCCATGTCAACATGAAGGGAATCCGTAGCTTTCTAGGCCATGCGGGGTTCTGTTGGTAGTTTATCAAAAACTTTTCACACATCGGTAGACCCTTCATGAGCTTGTTGGCAAAGCGACGTACCTTTCATTTTCAATGATGAGTCTTTGAGAAGCTTTCCATATCATCAAGAAAGCACTCATCTTAGCTCGATAATCCAACCTCCGGGATTGGTTGTTGCCGTTTGAAATCATGTGTGATGCTAGTGATTTGTGTTGTGGGGGTCGTTCTTGGACAAACCAAGGATTAGAAGCATCATGCAATAAACGCTTAGCAAAGCTTTGACTCAAGCTAAACTTAATTACGCTATTACGAAAAAGAGCTTTTAGCCGTTGTTTTGCTATTGATAAGTTTTGGTCTTACTTAGTAGGAGCAAAAGTAATCGTTACTACTTGATCATCTTTGCTCTAAAGTTTTGCTCACTAAGAAAGATGTGAAACCTCATTTGATTTGTTGGATTCTTGTACTCAAGAGTTTGATTTAGAAATAAAAGATAAAAGAGTAGAAAATTCAATAGCGGATCATTTGTCTAAATATACAAGTCAACGGCATGCAGGAGTTACCTCTCAATAACTTCCTACGAGATGATATGCTTTGCTAAAGGTGATGAACTTCAACACGTGGTGTGCTAACACCGTCCACTTTATAGTTGCAGAGTTATGTACCACGGGGAGAAAACAAGAAAAAGTTGACCCATGAGAGCCGTCTACACCCTTGGGACAAGTTGTACATCTACTGAATTTGCGCTAATGGATTGCTAAGGAGATGTGTGACAACCTCCAAAAAGCAATCAAAATCATCGAGAAGTATCACGCGGCACCATATGGTGGTCACTCACAGTGTTCGGCACACAAAGGCCATGTTAAATGGCTAGAAAAAATGGCTGATCTTGATGCCGATTTATTGTGGGAGAAAAACACTGTTATTTTTATTTGAAATGGTATGGTACGATAAGTTTAAGCGAACGAGCCAAAGAATTCATCCGTCGTTGTAAACCCACAGGTGGGACAACGATCCAATCATTGGACATGATGTAAACCAATTACTGTACTCCCTCTGTCAAAAACAATGCACTTCTCGCTTTCAAAAGTCAACCAAATTCAAGTTTAATTGAATTTATAAAAAATAGTATCGACATTCATGTTTTTAAATTGGTTTACTATGCAAATATATTCTATGATCAATCTAGTGTACTTATTTGGTATTATTATAAATGTATTTTTGTATAGATTTGATTGAACTTAAAATTATTTGACTTTTAAATAAACGTTGAGCCGAGAGAGTATCTCCTACTGGCATATATTATGTACCTCAGAACAAGACGTGTACAAGAGCAGAAACGCAGTGTCATGAGTGGAACAAGACGTGTACAGTAGCAGAAAAAGGCAGTGTCATGTGTGAATGTCCGCACATATACTAACCGGTGTGATAAAGAACAAGGGAAGCTCACGTGCACGCTATAGCAACAGGAAGCATTAGGACAAGGTTGGCAGAGAAGACGCACAAAAGCCTTTCCAAACATCCACACACATTCTTCCTGGAAACTACGATATCCCCCTCTTTCCCACTACAGAAGCATCGAACCAAAGGGACATGTTACACCAATACATGCATATATATACTCCATGTCACTAGAAATGAAAATGGGACAGATATTCCTGTATCGTCTATCCAAAAGGATTTTTATTTGAATACTAAATGGGTCAAACTCATAGTTGGATTTTCTAAACATACTGACATGTGATAGGTATCAATATCCAATGCATCTAGCATATCCGTATCCTATATTCTGAAATAAAAACAACAACTACAAGCAATACGTGATAGACTATTTTAAGACCTCTAGGTGTAAATCCAGTGGGTGTTTAACTTAATTGAAATGAACTTGCTCATGGTTACCTAGAGTGAATCCAGTCCCGGAGTCCCTCGTGTCGATTGTAGGAGTTGCGACACCAGTGGTGGTACTGCAGAGGCGACAGTGGTGAAGTCGGTGGCGGCTTCCTGTCGCTGGCAACACACTCTCTTTAGATCGGGTTAAGGTTTTTCTGTAGATGGGTTGTGGCGGCTCAGGTCAACCTCATGCCTCGTGCCCCGGCCCCAACTTCCCTTTTATGGTGCTGTGTGACGGGGGCCCTCCAACCATAGAGTGGTTGGATGCCCCCGATCAGGGCGTTGATCCAAATTGGTGGAGATCAAACTAACATTCTCCCCCTTGATCTCACCTTATTCCTTAAACTTAACTTACTTACTTTATTTTGTTCCCATTTCATCACAGATCGATTGCATGGGCGTGCCTCATCGTCTGATTCATTGCCATTAGATTAAACAGATTACAACGCACCTCTGCTTTTGAACAGGATACTCAACTAAGCCCTTAGTATTCAGAAATCATAGGCTTTCCCATAAACCCATGTCAACTGTGTGTTCTCTCGAACATACTGGGTGGTTAACCTTTGGTAAGCGGATCCATGAAGTACTTTTCGGTACTTATGTATGCTCAATGCTTTCAAAATGATTACGGATTTTCTCCTTACAACATATACCTTAGTGTCAATATGTTTGGCAGCACACTTGACTTGTTGTCTTAGGAGTTAACTTATTTTAAATGGTTATTGCTGTTGCCTACCATTGTTAAATCCGAGTACAAATTTCCTTAACCTCCTTTTGCCTGTTCCTTAAGCCTCATGACAAGCTATACTATGGTATGCATCACTAATGACACCACAACTGTTTCCTTGGAGCTTTTCCACAATAATACTCCAACTGCGAGTGTTAACAACTGCTGTGGATTTCACTACACATCTCGCCAAGACTTAACATTTGTACCCTCAACTATTTGAAAGTACTTGTTCTTTCTTACTCAGCATGAGACCTATGATACTTTGCAAAATTGCAAGACATTTTCAACTCCATTTCAGTGATCCATATCTGAACTGGACTTCTGCCAAAATATCCCAGAAACATAAACTACGTCAGGGTAAGTTCTTACTTGTATTTGTACACTCATCAAACTTCCAACAGCTAAAGCATATGGAACCATGTTCATTTGATCGATCTCATATCGGTTCCTGGAACACTTAGAGTTCCCAAATCTATTACCCTTGACTATAGGAGTAGGCGTAGGTTTACTCGCATGCATACTTTACTTCTTTAGAATCTTTTCTAAGTATGCCTTTGCGATAGTCCTAATACCCCATTTTCTTCTATCTCGGTGAATTTCGATTCCTCGAACCAATGACGCTTCACCAAGATCATTCACATTGAAACTTGAGGACAAAACTTCTTCTTCTCCAATGACAGATTAACATCACTACTAATGAGTAGAATGTCATCTATTCACAGGATGTGGAAAATAAATTTTCCATTCTTGGGTTTTGCATAAACGCTATTGTTCATCTCATTTTCTTTAAAACCCAAACTTTCTCATTGTTCCATCAACTTCAAATACTACTGTTTAGAGACTTACTTTTAACCCATAAGTGGATTTCTACAGGTGGCATCCCATATGTTCTTTTCTTTCATGACAAAACCTTTTGGGTTATGCCATGTAAACGTTTTTATACAAATCCCTGTTGAGAAATGTCGTCTTTACATCTATCTGATGTATTTCTAAATCGTAATGTGCCATGAACACCATTAAGATTGTAAAAGAATCCTTGTATGAGACTAGAGAGAAAACTCTTATTGTAATCTTTTCATTCTCTTTGCGTAAAGCATATTGCTACAAGTCGTGCTTTATATCTTTCTACATTCCCTTTAGAGTCATATTTTGTCTTGTAGACCCATTAATAGCCTACTATTTTGGCTCCATTAGGAATTACTTCTAAGTCCCAAACATCGTTGGTATTCATCGAATTCATTTCAACTTTTATAGCTTCTTGCCATTTAAGCGATAAACGCTTCTCATGGCTTCTTCAAGTGAGGTGGGATCACCCTTCATTTGAATTTCTTTACTAACATAGACTTCATAGTCACTTCAGAAAAAGCTGGTTTACTAATTCTTTGAGACCTTCTAGGGTCTCATTCATTGTAATTTCATATGGGGTTGTTGTTGCCCTTCATTGCTAAGAGGCAATTGGTTCTATAGGCTCCTGTATCACAAGATCCTTGTTTACATTATTTATATTCTACGAAGAGCCAACAACAGGTGTTGTATAAGTCATACAACATTAACAGTATTAAGAAATTAGTTGTTTGAATCCTTTGAAGGGCACGCAGTCCCGCTTCTCTTCAAGTCTTAGGTCTCTACATACCTCTACATACCATGCCCCTAGACCTTCCCATCTTTCTAAAGATAGTGTATCTTCAAATAACTTATTTTGGCACTTGATGTAGACTAGGCCCGATCTTTGAAAGGTATGATAGCTACTGACAGGAGACTCGACGCTCACGATCTAGGCTTCAACTATGACTAATTCCGACCCCAAAAACAAGTTACACCACTACTGGTTGGTTATCAACCACGCGAACGTGATTGACCTC